>VURO01046312.1:0-19173 GCA_015108175.1 Pelvicachromis taeniatus | reverse complement strand
ATATGCACATTTATGCAAGAATACATTCTTGCATAAATGTGCAAGAAAAATGGGTGTGAGTGTGTGATTGCTAATCTCTCGCCAGCAAGACTCCCATAAGAGCCCCCTCCAGAAGGCCTGGTGACATATATAGAATAGCAGGAAGAGGGGACATCCGAGTGAGGCTGTTGGAATTTTGCCATTACATGCGACTTTAGATGCTCCTGCGCTCCCACATATGTCATCTGAAAGAATAGAAGAAAGGTAATGGAAAACAATCTGTCCTTTGAGTTCAGCTAATTTATACGCTTCCTAAAAATGAGACAGGTACATGCCAAATGTGTGAAAGCAAAGGTGGATTTATTAGGTCTGAAAAATAATGTATTCAAAGATATAAGGCCTGGCACATTCTGGGAAACAAACTGGCATCTTACCTATGATTCTGTGTCCTTATCTTAGTAGAAAACACACCCAGAGGCAGTGAAGACAGAGTGTGTGGGAGACTGACAGAAAGACAGAAAGTCATAAAAAGAAAGAGTACTCCAGTGTGCTATGTGTAGTGAACTGTGAGTGGCCTCTTGGTTGGTAGACCATAAGAGTCCGCTCTGCTCAATATCTGTTTACTACTCCCCAACACCTTGGCAAGGCTCCACACAACATAGCTGCAACCATTTAAAGTGCATAAAAACACAGGTGTATGCACACATTTTCACTGCAAGAGATAAAGCCCTATACAGAGACAAAGCAGAGCTATAAAACTCTTTTTATATTGGGAGTTCTTGTAGCTAAGAGTAAATACCTATATTATGCTGTAGAGCATATCATTTTGAAAGATCCTATTCCATCACTCAGTGAATTACGTTATGGTTTCTGTCCAGGCTTCCACTTGGGTTTTAGAATACTCTATTAGGCATGGCGGTGTTTGTTCCCTGGCACTGAGTTAATTCTGATGGCACTGATGGTGGTCAAATCCAGATGTGAGGCATGTAGTCCTCTGGTCATGTAGACTAAACCTGTGGAGAGAAGAGCTCCAGTCCTCCTTTGGCTCATTGCTCCACAGCAGGGCTGTTGCCCATATGTGAATTTTCCAGCATGGGGATTAACACAAAAGGTGACAAAAACGTGTCGATAAGGCAGGTTACGTCTCAGGGAGGAGTGGGCATGTGAGTGTCAGTTAACTCTGGTCTGTGTTTTTGTTGTAGTGAACCCCCAAAACCTTACAGTACAGTGTGCATGCATTCAGGGCAGAATTTGATAAAAATTTGTTAGAATTCCTGAAATGATTGGGATTTCAGAAAAACGGAAATGTTAAATAATTTTTAAAATCCTTAAAAGGTCTTTATATACATGGCATTAATAATTTCTCCAGCATCATTTGGCTGCAAAATAAAATACTTTTGTCATTTGACTTGTTACGTAAATGTTATGACCAGATATTGTCAGATATGTCCTGAAAATTCTTGGTATTTACTTTATCATTCCATAATGACAAATGACGACTTTCCACCCATTTTCTAAGCCAGTTCCTGTTTGGCATCACGGGGAAATCCCAACCTCACAACAAAAATTGCTACGGTTTAGGCTTGTCTTTGTTTCAAGCCTGAACATCAGTGTCGGCTGGATGAAAGGAACACTAGTAGCTGCCACAGTGACTTAACACAAAAGAAGCATAAAAGTCAAAGGCTCGTTCTACATCAATCCTCAAAATGCATGCTTATTCCTTAAAAACCCAGAATAGTTAGGAGCTGCACAGTTAGCACAACTTTCACAGTGTCTTAAATTGCCCTAAGAACTGTGTTAATAAAGCACAATCAGCAGCTTTCATCCCTCTGCACATAAACATTTCCTTCCTCTTAACAATTTGTTCCTATCTCTAACTTCCTGCTTGGCTTCTGTCCTCATGCCAGCCATCCCAAGAGCGATATATGATATCATATCTCAATTATGACTCTGTAATTTCAGCTATTATGCTACACAAGAAAGTGTTGTCCCTATGGAGGACATCCCTATGTCAAATGTCCAACATGAGGTCAGACGCTCTCCTAAACTGACAGCAAAACGACAATTCTGGCCACAGATAAAGTAGAAAGCGACCTTGCAGTTTCCAGTAAGCACGTTGCCACTAAGTCAGAGGTAGTAGATGGGAGAGAAAAATCACCTCTGGTGTAAATAGACATCCCTGGGCTTCCATCTTACCACCTCTGTATCCTCATCACCCACGCAATGTGATGAAAATCCTTCTTGTTACCTCTCCATGCTTCCAACACCCCTGCCATTGTACTGTAACCCTAATGTCTTCTTTTCTTTTCTTGCCTGTCCTTGGATTTTGGGGTTTTGGAATGGTGAAAATGATACAGGAGACATTCATGTCTTTGGCTGCTGTTCAGAGTCGGGGCCTCCGTCTGCGCTGGGAGAAAGCTTCTGTTGTATTGCTGCCCTTCACTCTGTCGGGCTATGTGCTTGTTTTTGTGCACTGAGGCTGCCTTTACAGGTGAAAAGCAGCCAGTGGATTTCAGGGAGGTCTGACTGTAAAACAGGTAGAGTGCAGACTTCTTCTCTGATCTGCCTCCCACTGGGAAGAATCTTGTTGCCTTACCAGCCCCAGGACATTTGGCGATGGAGAAATATTTTCATAACTGATTGTGTGTGTGTTTGTGATAGAGAAAGTGAGAGAAAAGGAGAACTAGGGTGACATATTCTCCAAATTGACATGGGTAAAATGCAGCTGCTCGATAACCCCCACCCTTTAGCTCTCCTGTGCTTCTCTCCCTCATTGGAGAGTATTTGTATTTCATACCAGAGATATAGGGAGCAGGACTGGAATGTGCCGGGCTTTGGCTTCTGAGTGAAAGGCGCTGTAATACTTTTGACACTAATCACAGAGTTCACATATTGGTTTGATTTCTGCAGATTAAGCTCTAATGGCCAAACACTCTCAGGGTTAATCAATGTGTGAGTAGATAGGGTAGGTCTGGGGCCACGTGGAGTACATGGCGTTGGATCTGTGTTTGAAAATAGCTGCTCATGGAAAAAAGTGCAGAGACAGTGAAACTAACTGGTTGATCCCAGTTTACTACCTGGGATGAGGAGGATAAAAAGTGAGGGAAGAGCTGGTAATGTGCCGTGGACCGACCTGTTGCCTGACAGAGACACAGCTGGATGTACAGAATGCTAATGGGCCGGGAGTGAAGAGACTCCAGCTGGCTCCGCAGGAATAAGAAGACCACTACAGTGCCTCCCATAAAGTAAAGGTCATGGGTTCAGTCTGAGTTTCTCTGTAAAAGAGCATAAAACAAAATCCCTTACAAGAAAAAAACTGCAGCATAAAGAAAAAAAAAATAGACAGTACTACCGAAGAAAAAAAATCTTAATCTTAGTTTGTTTTGTGTGTTTTGCATGCGTGTTGATGACAGATTTAGGGTTAAGTTTATAAGTCTCTACTGTCTATTAGCTTTAGCAATAAAATGATAACATTGTCTCTTGAGAAAAGATACGATCTAGTAACATATACTCCAAAACTTTACCACTCTTTCCAAACCAACCTGGCCTGTTGTGGTAGAGGTTTGGACACTGCGTCTGCCCGAATGTGGGCTTTAAACACCAGAGAGAAAGCAAACATTTCAGAGAATGTCATATGGTTAGCATGATGAAAAATATACAGCTTGGCAGCGCAGACCAGCATGACCACGAGCCAAGGAAAGCACAAATAGAGAGTTAAAAAACGTTCACAGCCTTCTATTGTACTAAGATTTATCAATACTACCAATATCAGTGGGCCCATATTTGAAATGCAGGAGACCAATCAGTTAAACTAATACGATTTTACCCATTTAGACTGAAAACTATGTTTGTCTACAGCCTGACTTTGTCACACTGTGGTATTACTTCACTGCGGGTGCTTGGAAAAGGAACGGGAATTTATTATAACATTTAAAAAAAATGTTAAGTATTGCAGTTATGAGAGGAAGGCCAGATTGTCTACGCTGAAATAAAATAGGCAGCAAGCCTGCTGTGTGGCCTAGCTTCACTGAGAGAGTTTAAACAGATAATATGTCTTTCTCTTATGACTGATAAGCACACGCACACTATACACACACACTCACACTCACTCACACACAACCTTCTTGTGGCATGCTGACTGTGTTTATCTCAGTCCAGACACCGGGTAATAAAGCACACTCGTTGTCAGCGCCAAGCCCAGCCGCGTGCTCTTCTTTGCCCGACAAACACAGACGCAGCTCGGGGAGAGAAGCTGGACCAAGGGCCCCCTCCGCTGGAGAGCCTGAAGAGGTTTGGCTGTTAGGCTGATGTGTGACAGCATGTGTTTACTTATTACGGTGCTGACTGTATCTTAAGTGACAGTGAGGCTTATCCATTAAGTTCGAGTACAGGTCCCAGAGAGATAAATAACTGGATGGCCAAGTGCCACGAGGCCAATCTGAAATCCTTTGCTGCTAAAAAAAACGAAGGAAAAAGTTTGTTGTGAAAGGAGATCACACTGATGAAATGTGTCTCCCTGCATCTTATTATAAAAATTCAGTGCATTATTGAGAGAATGATACAATTAAGGTAGATGTCCTGTAGATGAACTACTTGATTGTAGAGCACAGAGCAATACTCTATTTTAAAAAAAATATAATCTATATGTATCATTTTTTATTGTATTTTATGTGGTTTGCTTTATAAATCAGTGATGTCAAACCATGTTGCATTAATGAATGTATAGCATTGTATACATTACTTTTAATAATTTAAAGTTTGTGTCCTTTCATAATGGTACTGATGTAAAACATTGCTGATGGAAGAGAGAAAATTTTGCATTGAGTGAATGTGCAATTCTCCTTTTCTTATATCTTATATAAGAACATTTTGTGTGCACTTTATGTACATTATGATATATGAAACATTATCTTATTATTTTAACCCGCCTTTAAATGCAATCATGCCTAACATGTGCTACCTGTTATGTCAGAGTGCCAACATTCATCGAACATGTTGCTGGATGGCCTTTGTCAGTATCAGGCTGGTGGGATTGAACTCACTTGCGTGAATTTGTGGCTCACTTGAGGAAATAATTATAACAGATGCTTTTTGATGGGTACAATGCAATATGTATTACATCACCAAGTGTTGGTATAATGTGTACTTGTCCCCACACATAAAAGAGACAGGTTGTGTGCATGAGCACTTGGTCATACATGTGCAGTTGTTTTGAAGTGGTGTTTATGTTAAGCTGTGATTAACACCATCCAGGTGCTCTTGCTGGCAGAGCTGTGCAGCCGCTGTTTTAGACACTCGCATATTTTCCCTCTGCCTGGGTCCAGTCAGCCATATTTACAGAGCTGGACGAGCCAACATGCTGAACTGCTGACCACCATTTATTCTTGGACTGTCTCGTAAACGATGCTCCTCCTTGGAAAGACAGTGCGCATGCACGAGGGAAGACTAGATGAGTGGGGGAGGAAGAATTCCAGAGTGACAAAGAGGGCAATTTGGTGTTTGAAATTGGACGGTGTAGGAAAGGGAGGCAGGCAATGGAAGAGCAAGGAGGAGAGGGTTTGGGACACCTCTACATACATAGGTGTATGTAGAGGTGTGATGGTCTGTTTCATCAGGAATGAGTTGAAGATGGATGCTGTAGCCAACATTCAGACAGCGTTAAGCATTTAATTAACCCTATCTCCAGTGGTCTAGACAGAAATTCCAGTCTCAAGCCTCACAGAATACTGGTTCTATGAGACGAGCTGGATAGTGGATTAAATCTGTGTTCACCAGTGAATCAGAGCAGTATAGGATCAAGATCCACTGATAAGTTCTGATGGTGTGAATTACCAGAGCAGTGTGTCTAAAATATTTCTTCTGAACACACGTAAATGTATTAAAATGAAAAACGTGCAAAAATAATTGGATCAAATAAAGAGAAATGTTCCTGTGCATGACATTTTGTGAAAAAGTTAAGATTTGCACAAATAGCTTATGAGCACATAAAGAAGACCTGGTCACAGCGCTGCTATTAAACATGTATGTGTATGTGTTTCATACTGAAGAACAAGTCTGTGCATCCTGTACTGGTAGTGTACAAAGAACGAAAGAAAATGTCAAGAAGTGAGGAAAAACAGGAGGGCAGGAACAGGTCTGTATAACACCATTATCCATATCATAGCAGAATGTTTGTACTGACATTACAAAGTTATTCATATTTTTCATTTCGGACCTGGAAGATGCTGGATACAGATATGGGAAGTAGGACAGGAAGCAGTGATTCATTCTGAAAGAAAAAATAATAAAGGAGTCAGAACAACTTCAGAAGAAAGCTGTTTTTTTTCACTAGCATGCTAAAAAAAATTACAATTGTGTATCCGCGATGCAATCACTAACATTTATTTAAGTGAAACTCCTGTTCCACGTCAGTATAATGATGCACCTGAATTTTAGACAGTTTACTGGAAATCAAGCAGCTCTCATTAGTCATACAAGATGATTTATTTTTAAAATTTACAAATTTGCAAAGATTGCGGATTGCGCTTATTTTAAACTGAAATATTTAAATCATGAATATTTCTGTTTAATAAATAATAAAATATCATCTTAATTAATGGTCAACATGATGAATCGTGAAATTTATTCCAGTGAAAAGCAAAAACTTCCTCATTTCACATTTGCCAACAGAAACACTTGACAGTTTTTTAAACACATTGTAAGGCTTTTATTATTGAATTGCGTTAAAGGTGTTGCTTTGCATGTGTGTGTTTGTGTGTGTTCTTGTGAAAATGAAAGAACTGTAACTCTACCCAGTTTGCAATATTCAATAATTATTTAATATGTTGAAAGAGGTACTTAGTCGTTCATTAAAATCTACTACAAGTGAATAATGTTCACAAAATGAGAAAATAAAGTCAACATTGATCAGTAGAAAACAGAGCTTGGCTCTAAAAGTACTGTGACAAACATGTCAACGAATGGCAGGGACTTTCTTATGCTCTCACATAAATATGATGTCACACAGATGTAGGTTATTAACAGTGTCTGGTATGTTTTAATTGCATATGGAGATGAGCTCAAAGATGAGTTGAATGCTTATGCACAGATTTAATCAGTAAGTAAAACCATGAGCTGCGATGTGCTGTCACATTAACCCACCACAGGATAACTGTTCTTATGAACTTACATTGCTTCAATAAAGCTAAATGTATTTAAATTAAAGGTTTTAATCAGTCTTCGGCTTTCTATTCTTGTCTATTTTGGACACATTGTGTATATTTTCATTTCAGGATTTTAGCACAGGTTTTTTTTCCCCCCTTTATACTCATATTTTAATGGAAACACGAAGCGTCTTGCACTGACATTTCCATGTTCTCATCTCAGTAGAACCTGTTTACAGCCCTCCCATAACCCCTGTGCTCTGACAGTGAAAAGAAGAGCATGCACTTTTGATTAAACTACCACAGCCGTGTGTTTACTTCAAGTTAAGTGGAGGTCACAAGCAGTTTTTTTTTTTCTTCCATTCCCCACCCTCCCCAATAAATCTCTTTCCGGCCAGAGGAGAAGAGGCTTAGGGCGGAGAGAGAGGGAAAGAGACCCCGCGCTCGGTGGTCCTCTGCAGCCAGCGCTCGGGAGAGCAGGAGCTAAGAAAATAAACTCTCTCCTCTGGCACTGAGGGTGGGCGATGCCACTCTGCGACAGAGGACGGCAGGTTCTGGTGAGTGTTACTGAACTGTCACTACCCCCATTCCCTTCGAGCGCCCCCATCACTCCCCATCAGTGTCCCACTGGAGTGGGCTGAGCAAGTAGGACAAGGGGTGGGGTCAGAGCCAAGCATTCCCTACATTCCCAGCCAGCAGTAAGGCGGCAGGTACAAGCAAAAACACAAGTTCACACACACAAGCACATGCACACCCACAAAAAAACACACATGCAGGAGTAAATGCGCATGCTCCCACTGCTGCTGCAATAGTGCAGGCCACCGGGGCACACGTCACTGTTGTCAGATTGAACAAGACACAGAGCTAATCCAAACCAGTTCCAGGCTTTACTTCAGACACACACACTCAGAGATACATGCACATGCATACACAAAACGCACGTCCATACGCACAGGTATACTCACATTTATCTACAAAAGATCCTTACCATTCACAAGTACACAACCAAAGCCAAATTATATATTTTGGAGGTGCTCATATGTATGCATCTGTGTGTGTCTCTGCACATGTGTGTGTGTTGGTGTATGTGTGCATGAGAGAGAGAAAGAAAGAAAGAGGGGGAGCAAGACCAGCTGCTTAATGTTTAACTGGAGCAGCTCTTAGTAGACTTGGCGTGCCCTGACAAAATCCATTTTGTGATGGAGCTGTGATTACAATGATAGGCCTGGAATTATGATGCTGGCTCTACAGCACGGTTTGTTCACAGCTGTAGTGTGCACCATCCTTTGTGCACTCATCCTCCTTTCTCATTCTTCCTTCCTTTCTCACCTGATTACAGCAAGGGTTACATTGTTGCAATAGTTTGCTAAGTCCACATTTTGAAATATATGAGACAACTGAATACAGCAGGTGAGTGCTGCCCATGTGTGTTGAGTGAAGTTTGGTTTAATGAGAAATGTGTCAGGATTTATTCCTTAAAGGCTTTGCTGAGGCTTTTTCTATATATCAATATAGTAAATGGTAAAATAACCATGAGTGGTCAGACACTGATATACTCATTTCTTGGTGAAACCTTATCTTATTAGCAGTGATCAGTGGGATAAAGTTGACCTTCTGAACCCCACTCAACAGAACACAAACCAAATGTGCATTTAGCACAAAGCTCCCGCAGCATAAATTGGACTCATTTGAGATACTCTGAGAAATCAAACCCCATCATGTGCAGATGCTGAGATAGATTTTTCCATTCCTACTGATTCATCCAACTCAGATGTAATCACTTCTTCTCTCACTGTTGGTTCAGAATGGCAAATGCATAATGGCAGCAGATCCTAACACTCCATCACCTCCACCCCCACCCCCGGGCCCTCAAACACATACACACACACACGCACACACAAGCAAACATATTATGGTTTTCATACTGATTTGAAGATATAAAGGGCCTCAAGTATCCTGTAGTTTATACGCCAGTGGTTCACTTAGACATGCTAAACACTCCCATTGTGACGGTTTCTATCCCATTGGTATCTTCACTAAGGATTCTTCTTCTGAGGTGTAGGTGTTTATATCTGTGCCAGCAAGTTAGTTGATTGACCATGTATTCTTCAGTGGTCGTTATCAGGGCACAATCTACACATGTACACAAATACACTTAATTTCACATGAGACGGACACTCCTCTCCCCTTTCTGTCCAGGATCTGGGTGTTCCACAGCACTACTTTCTGTCCTCTTGCTTCGGCCTTCCCCTCCATGCTAAATGTTATCCTTTGGGCTCCTAATTGCCTGTAATTTGCTTGCTGAAAGAATCCCCAGCTTGTCTGGACCAGCGACGCATGGTAACCTGAGAACCCCTGAGAGGGAGGCAGGGGAGGAACAGTGCGGGAAGGACAGAAGAAACCAGGGGAAGTAGACAGATTAAGAGGGCAGGACGTGAAGGTGAGGAGGAATAAAAAGAGGTGTGGACAGAACATGAGTAATTGCACAAACAGAACCGTTGAATAAAAATTCAGATGGAAGCTTTCATCTAATTCCCTTGATTTGTTTGGTTAAGAATAAAGTCTGCATCCAAACTCCATATCCATAGATATTTATTTCATTTACTCAGAGGGTTAAATATTAATACTCACTGACACTTCCATCTAAAAGTCAAAGCAGAAACATGTTAAATTTGAAAGTTGGTTGTCACATTTTTGTGTAAAAGATTTTATTTCATTTTATTTATTTGTTTATGTATTTTTTTTTATGTTTGTTGCAATTTATAGGAACCTATTCCTGAAAGTCATCATGCAAACTTTACATATAGTATATATATTTAGCATTCAATTTTTTAAAAAGTGTTTTCCTTTCAAATGTAAATATTTCTGTGCATTTGGATACTGCAGCATTTACAAATTACTACAAACAAATTGCTGGTATTGACATTAGTCTGCAATCTTTAAATGTGTTCACATTTAAAGATTGTGCTAAATGTTTTTATTGCTGTCCTACACCACAAATAATGAGAACATCCGGGAAATTCAACGAGTTACATTGTTATTTTATTTCTATGTCATTACATATTCAAGTCAGAAATGATTTAGGTTTATGTAAAAAAGGGTTAGGCATAAGGCAACAAATTCTCCAAAAACACGTGTATAGAACTTCAAACTGTAGCATGGTATCATTCATTTATGTAGCTGTGCCCAGACACATATCTAAATGACTGGAACGCACTGGTCCGTTTGGACTGTTTGAGCCCAGTTACAAACTCTTAGGTGCACTTGCAAACACACGTTCACACATTCACTGCTTCAAACCTTTCTGATCAGAGTGCACTGTGGTCACATGGACAGGATATAAGGTCTTGATTGTTTGCTTTCATTTCCTGTGCTGAGGGATGATGACTGCCTCCCCGCCTGCCTTCTTGTCTGTCTTCCAGCAAGTTTAACATGCCTCGCTCCCAATGTACCAGAGAAAGCCACAAGAAAGCCAGACACTCAGACACATTTCCCAAAAATTTATCCACAACAAAGCATTTGTCACCAAACAGGTCCCTAAAGTCCCCCCACCTGCCCCAATTGGCTCAAAATCTAGTCTTTTGGTCCCCCCTCTTCCTTCTACTTCATAAAACACTGAGCTGCTGTGGACAAGGTAAACCGCTGGGCCATGGCTCTCTTTAAGCATACAGTTGATTGCTATGAGATTACACTGCTCCTTTTCAGCAGGGGTCAACGTCCTCATGTTTGACAGTTGGAATCACAAGCAAATTGTGTCATTTCCTACTTGTTGTAGCTCTCACCATGTATGTGTATGTGAATGTGTGCGTGTGGCTGTCTGATCTCCTTAGACAGCCTAAAGTTTGCAGGCTATTATGTGACCTGAGCATCTGAAGTTTACTGCAAGAACAACCGTCCTACTTTTCAAGAAAATATAGCAATTTCCTTCCCCTCCTCTGGAAACTAGCGACTCATCACATTTCTGTTGTTCAGCGTGTTTCTCAGTTCGGTGTTTGGTAATCTTTCTGTAATCGTTACTATTGTGACTTTCCTAAAATGTCATTGCAACAGTCTCACGTTGTGTCTGTGGTCGGTGCCAGCAGCGTTGGCCTATTGTAGAGTAGAGCTGGTTTACAGTTTACATGTGAATGTTTGTCTGTACTCTGTACTCCTCCTAAATGGGACCACCCAGGAGTGCAGTGAAGTGGTACTGGTCTCCCTCTCCATCGCTTTCTCTGTCTCACAGTATATTTGTGTCTTTCGTTCCTTTCTGTTATTTTGTAAGGCTGAGCTCCTGTCTTTATAAGAAGAAGTAAAGGCTAACTCACTCAACTCCAAATCGTAAAATGTACACTGGACGCACGGTCATGAAAATATCAAAACAAGCAGAATACTCTCTGAGTGGCCTCATCTTTATTGTGGGGCAAACAACAAATGTGTTACAACTATTGTGTTTCCACTGATGATGGTTTATAGCTGAAACGTGTTCGTTCTTTGCCAAACAGTAAACAAGAAGATGGAAAAAAAGTGCTGATATTCTGCTTGTTTTGATTGTTTGTTTTTTTCACTAAATCAATACGCTTTGCTGACATCGACATTAATCCTGCATTCCCAGCCTAGCGAACACATTGCTGGGTACAGGAATAGGATATAGATACCACCATCAATTAACATACAGAAAACTGCACCGTATAGGAAATTCTGGACATACAAGTTTTCATTTAATTTCTTCCAGAACTGTGTGTGACAGTACAGAAGCACTGTGTAGGAACTGATCTAATGGATTCTGGTATTCTTGTGTTCACGAGGTGCAGTTCTGCAGTACAAATAATCAACAAAAGATCTATCTAGAAAATCTGACTTTTATTTGAGCAAAATGCACTCATTCCAGCCCCTGAATGCGATGATTTGCTGTTTCTTAGTGATAACACAGTCAGAATTTGGGTTTTATACTGTTGAGGTTTTAAATGATACACTGGTGATTTCAGGCAAAATAAAAATAAAAAAAAAAGATATTTCATTTTATTTTATTCACTTAACCAAGAATTCTTTCAAATTGTTTTCTAATGTATTGGTGCTGAAAGTATGTGCCCTATATTATGTATTTCTTAGCTGTCACTTAATCTCCTAAGACCTAAACTCGTTCATGGCATGCATTTCGCCTCTGTCAGTGCGCCCCAGGGCAGCTGTGGCTACAATGTAGCTTGCCATCACCAGTGTGTGAATGTGTGTGTAAATGGGTGAATGACTGAATGTAGTGTAAAGCGCTTTGGGGTCCTTAGGGACTAAGCGCTATACAAATGCAGGCAATTTACCATTTACCATTTTTTATTTCTCTTTACTATTTGGGCTGATTGGGACCTGATCAATGTAAAAACAAAGAATTACCAGATTTGTTTTTTTTGTTTTGTTTTTTACCTGATTTTTGTTTCTGAGAAAAATGAGATCCACATATGAGGACATTCTTTTTAAATTTCGATTGAACAGTGGCAGTATAATGTCCTCATAAGAGGATCAGGCTCTTGTAGAGTAAAATGTTGTATTTTGGTTTAAACAACCCAAAATGTGATGTCCACATATGTGGACGCCAGGTCCTAGAAGGTTAAGATCATTTGATTATGTATTATCTGTCTTACAGCAGGACCTGTCCAGGGTGTGCTCAGTCTGACACCCACTATTGTCAGCTGGGATATTCCCCAGCTGCCCCACGAGTCGAGCTGGATAAGTGATTGGATGGATGGATGTTTAATGGCAGACTGAGGGTGGGATGGTGATGGTGGCTGAAGCATGAGTCCTGTCCCACTGTCTTCTCTGCTTTGGCCTCTCCTGTCCTAAAACACACAGTCCCACTGTTTATGTACTGGGGTCATGGACTCTCTAGCTGAAGATACCATTCATATCTCTCCGTCGTGACCTGTTCCCTGGAGATATTCCATAATAGTCTATCTTTGCACTGCCATGATAACGCCATACGCAAAACAACATAAAAAAAAAAAAAAAGGAAAATGACTCATCACTTGACTCAAAAGGAAATGCCTTTTGTTTCCGGTTAGGCTTGATTCACTTTTGAGTGCACGGCATGTCAAATGTTTGACAAGCTTTGCTGAGGATAACCTTACACTTTGAGCACAACAGACAATAACAAATCGGTGGCTTTGCCTCATTTCAGAAGATGATGCAGTAGGTTAATTAATAAAGACATAAATATAATTTAGTCTAAATTACAGTATCATTTATGGCACTTATTATTTTCCTCTCAAATGTGAAAAATGTATTGTTCAGTGTGGGAAATTTGCTAAGTGCATCAATCATTTGTAAATACAAACAGTTCGGATGCCACATCTTACACACACACAGACACATGGGCTCAATCTGAAATTAGTTTTACAGAAAGTGTGAGAGTTACAGATCAGAGCTGACGAGAATCCAACGCTGTGTAGTGGCCACTGCCAGTGGAAACAAAGAGATGTTGTGTTTGGACCAGCTTCCATGTCCCACTGCGATAGGGCCAGATGAGTGAGTGGAAGTGCAGGCAGCCTAATTGGAGAGAGAGTGAAAAAGCACAATGTTGGACTCCTTGTGACATCACCTTGGCTCAGCTAGTGCTGTTTCACTGAACAACAAAATACATGTGCACCTAATGTTTCTGCTCAGCTGTAACCAATCCCGTGCTGTGGGAGATCCTGCAGGTTTTCGCTGCAGTCAAAAGATGATTCCGTAATGCTAAACTATAATTAAGAGAGTGGAATCTATCACAGAGTGATAGTGCTGAAGTGCTGCATATTTCTCACGCAAGGAGAAATAGTTTTCAACAGATGAATGATGAATTGATGCTATCAGAAATACATCATCTGAAATTTAAAAATAAAAATGTCTGTAAATACTCTTAAGTAAAAAATGTTAACATTTTAATGGAATAATTTAAAATATTCACTTAAAATTAAAAAAAATGTAACTGTACATTTTATGTATAATCTATAAAGTCTGCAAATAACCCAGATCATTAAAATCTCTGCCGTTCCTTAATTCTCTGTATCAAAACCTGAAAAAAGGTCCCATTTTGAGTTTGTGTGTATTCGTGTATGATAGAAGAGATGCTGTTATTTCAACGTTCAGTTTCTAATTTTTCTCACCCTTCAAATGTATGACATAGGCTTCTGGTTAAGTTCAGATTTGTTTAATCCACATGTAACATTTTGCTTTGCCGCCGTTTTTGGCACCAAGATTTGACTGAGGGAAATGTGGAAAAGAGAGATGGGAGGTTTTTCTGAAAAAAAAAAAAAAAGCCCTCTGCCTATTCTCATGTCACAGCCAATCTAATCAGCCTGCCAGGACCAAAGAGGGGTACAGAGGAGGTCTCTAATTACTCATTTGTTCTGTATCTCCAACCACTCAGCAACAATAGTTAGCCCCAGTCTCAACCTCCCCCACCTTCGCCTGTGCTCCGACTAACTGCATGCACACACGCACATGCCCACACAGTAGATGTTTACTAGTAATCATGGCATTTAGTTACAAATATTATATATTTTCTTGTGTACAAGAAATGAAAAACACAAATGACTGCAGACCAGAGACCTTGAAGCTACTTACAAAGTTACAAATATACATTTACCAGACAGTGTCATACAGAGCAGCTCATACAGAGTGAACTGGGAATCCAGTCAAATCGATTTTATAAAAAGACAAACTGTCCATCAGACCAGTGTCAGGTTCGGTGGTTAGAGTGGTTCAAGTTGATTTAACTTGGCAGGACAGTTAGACAGCAGCTTAAACAATGAGAAGGAACTGATGCTTGCAACTGGGCAAGATAACAAAACTGTCATTGAGGATGTTTGCAACCCCAAACTCAATATTTTGCTAAAACAATATCTTTTTTTTTTTAAATATTACTTTTGCATAGTACTGAAATGGTATCTTTAAAGGCACTCTACAACTTTATTATCTAAATCAACATATTTAAGCAACTTTGTAAGATTATCGCTTATCTGACTTGTTTTTTCCATGTTTTATTTTTAATATTTCAATATTTTATTTTATTATTGTAGACACTGTATTTTTTTTTAAAATAAATTAATGAATAAAGCCCATATCATAAAGCTTTATATTTGTGATCTTAAAGAAATGGAAATTAAATCTAGTTTAAAAAACAAACAAGAAAACTAGGTTATTGCCTCAGCTTAAACGGTTTCTTTTAAACAAATTTTAGACTATTTTTACAGGTCATTTGTTTAACTATTCAAATTAATCAAACTGTGTAGCAAAACAACCATTCAGTCTTCTTATTATGCACTGAGAGAAACTTGCATTCACACGCACAGACCAAGCCAGGGCGTGCAGTAACTGGGTCACAGGGTTAACACAAGTCAATTACCAAAACAGTTAAAGAGTGGACAGGAAACACAATATTTACTACATGACTGCCACAGCGATGTGCCACACAGAGAAACATGTTTTTTATGCCTCGTTCTTTGACTTTGCCATTAGGTTTGACTGCAGAGGTGAAAGCTACACCGAGCCTGGACAACAATGAGCAACTTCAGAAGAACTACAGGTTTAACGCTTCAAAATGTTCATGTTTTATTTTTCTTTTAAACAGCGGAAATGATATCGAATGACTTTATGAATTCATATACAAACAGCTGTGAGCTTCCTCTTTGTTTCCTGATAATCAAAACACCAGCCCTGGATTTAAAAAAAAAAGCATTTTATTTCTTGTTCAACTTTCTCAAGCATAAAGAAGTGTGAGGCTATCAAGGTTTGAATGAGAGTCATATCAGAAAAATCTCAGTTTCTATGAAAAGAGACAACATTCATACTATTCTTTGATGTTTTGACAGGCTTGATAACTATAAATGTCCGTATATCAGACGTGTTTATATTGGGGATGTTTGGTTTGACCCTGGCGTGTGGCTGTGGGACAGTGCGGGGGGTCTCACTGCTTCCTGTTTATCACATCTTCCATGTGAATGTCAAACAGTTTACCTAACAAGGTACGCTCTCTCTGTCTTCTCTCTGTCACAGCCATGGATGCACACACACGTATACAAAAAAAAATACATGTGCACTGTCATGCAACATGCACACAAACACACAAACATATGCAAAACTCACATAAACGCACTCAAATGCACGTCTTTGTAAAAATACACCCCCTCTTTTTCTATCTCGCACACACACACACACACACGCACGCACACACACACACACACACACACACACACACACACACACACACACACACACACACACACACACACACACACACACACACACACACACACACACAAACTCCTGTACTCAGGAGTGACTGGATGTTAATATCATCATTTTAAGTAAATGTAAGAAAAGCATAAAACATAATAACAGAAGCAAAATAGGGCAAAACAGACTTTCCTTAGTTTCAACTATAATTTTATACAGAAAAAGAAAAAAATGTAAATCATTATTATAAGTACTACGAACTATTTTTAGTATAAGTACCAATTAGAAAAGTAATAAGTTTCTACACACTGTTCTTTTCTACAAGGCATTATTCTGTTTTTTCACCCCATTCTGTATTGTACACCAGAGATCGTATTTCCAGTTTACAATACATTTTGTTTTGATACCACATATCCATCTGTCATGTTTTTATGCTGGAGTTGTGTAACCACAGAAGGCAGCAGAGAGAAAAGGAGTATATTCATGTTATAAATGTATATATGCAACACTATACTGTGCAGGCTGTAGGAGCAGATTTTTTTTCTTTCTGTAAAAATGTCACTGAGATGTCTTTTCAGGAACAATTCTTCCTGTCTTGGTTTCAGGGCTTTCTCCAGACGTAATTGTCTTGTAAACCTTGCAAAAGCTATACAAAGTAACACGAGATCCTGCATGTCAGAGCAAGAGAGAGGGGGCAGAAAGAGGGAAGAGGAAAGAGTGGGACTGAACCAAAGTAAGGATGCATGTGAAAGACTGGATGAGGTGACGGTAATTTGCAAGCTCCGTTTTAGAGCTTTAGAAGATCCGTCATCTATCTGATATCCTCCGTGGCTCTAAAATCCTCAGTGGGTGGCGGAATGCTTGCTTTCGTGGGCTTTTCTCTGACCATGTGCATGTGTTTGAACATGTTAAAGTAATAATTCTCATGTAGTTTAATGAAACTGTGTTCTTGGCATTAAAACTAAACATTTAGTAGAAATGTTGTTTAGTTTTATTCTGGTCACACTAGATTATTAAAAAAAAATCATATTCATTCTCACATTAAAGTTATGAGTTCAAAATTCTGATGATACATATGATAGTTTTACATTTTAAAATCACTAGAGTGATTGTTTAGTTGTGTATTTTGGCATCATTTCATTTAGTTTATATTTTCACAACAACAACAATAATAATAGGAATGTTTGTTAAGATTTTTGATGCCTTAAAAACCCTGAATATGATTACGACCAAGATACCTGGTCATTAAGAATAATGTGTTTTTATCACTCATCACTGTTAGGGTTTTTTAAGCCACACTGCTCAACATAATAAACATATCACATACATTAATTTACTGGATTATTGCAAAAATACATGTAGATTATTTTTCTTTTGTCTTCTATTATAATTTTTTCTTTCTTTCTTTCTTTTTTTTTGTTTTCTTACTTACTCTTTGATATAACAAAAACTGTAGCCCAATAAGTTAGTTGGGCCCCTTTGTGATGCTGCTACAGGTCTAAGCCCTAGAGCGATGTTGACGGACGGACCAGAAATTTGCCCAGATAATAACCCAAGGGATTAGGAACCAAATGGAGTCCAGTGGCACTCAGAGTCCCTGGACTTAACTCAGTCAAAGTAATCAAACATGGCGACGGACAGGACGTACACAGACATACAACCATTGTGGGAGAAAAACCACACTGCAAAAACTTTTAAATACAAGCCTTATATGTATTAGTTAGCAGTTTTTCCCTTTTCCCCAATGAATTTTTTCCATCCTTCCGGATAATATAGTAATGCCGGTTTGTGTGTGTGTGTGTGTGTGTGTGTGTGTGTGTGTGTGTGTGTGTGTGTGTGTGTGTGTGTGTGTGTGTGTGTGTGTGTGTGTGTGTGTGTGTGTGTGTGTGTGTGTGTGTGTGTGTGTGTGTGTGTGTGTGTGTGTGTGCGTGTGTGCTCGTATAAAAGAGAGAGAGAAAGGGAGCAAATGAGACAGCAGATGAATGTGTGTGTGGGTGGTCTTCTAAAACTAGAGCACACGGCCATGGAAGCTCTACACTGCGAGTATAAGTCAACTGTTAAAGGCCACACGAGCAGCCTGAATGAAATCACAATATTCCAAAATGAAAAAAAGGCTCATGGAGAGCGGGGAACGGCGTCCCACTGAGGCATGCTGAAGGTCTGTGGATGGGCCTGGCTGTTCCCCTCTACAAAGCAACTCTTTCACAAGGGAAAACGTTCATGAGATGGCCGATTCACCTAATGAAGTTTCAATAGATTTAAATAACTGGAGAACCAAAGCCTGGTCTGAGTAAAGTAAAGGAAAAGACATCGAGTCATACGAGCCTGCCGCTGCTGACTGCAGCCATCTAATTCTACGTTCATATGAGCAACTGGACAGGGAAAATTACCAAAAAGGAAATTAAAATTAAGAAAACCATTTAAAAAATAAAGAGTGATGATAAAAGTTGTATAACTCAAAATTCTTTTAACATTTCCATTGTGAGGTTTAGTGCTTCTTAAGGAATCTGACGTCCAGCAGCATCAAGCAAAGTGGCAGACAGTCATGAAGCTGTAGAAAATCACCAGCTTTACCTCTTTATACATTTATCAGCAGACAAACTCTTTCCAGCTCATCATCCCTCCCTCGGTTTTCTTTTCCCCATCTCTCTCACAGTCTCCTCGGCTCTCTCTGACAGCCTTCACTCTCTCAGTCTTTCTGTCTCTGTGGATTTCCTGTGGCCTCAGGGCTCCTCTATATCCACTGCTCTCCAGAGACTCGGCTTGTCCTCTACACATACGTAGACACACACACACACACACACACACACACACACACCCACACACACACACACACACACACACCCACACACACACCCCCACACACCAC
>VURO01046310.1:0-16361 GCA_015108175.1 Pelvicachromis taeniatus | reverse complement strand
GACCCGGGTCACACTGACTACGTTTTCTTTTTAAATATTTATCTGTTGCTATACTCTGCTGTTGTCTCACTCACAGCATGACTATTATGTTATTTCTTCTTCGTCTTCTTCTGTTTTACTGGCAGTTGGCAACCCATTTAATTAGAGCAGGTAGTTGTACTGCCCTCTAGTGGAAGACAATGTCATTGTTCTGCCCGTTACTCAAACTGGTCGCTTAGAGTACCAATCAGGTGGAAGCAAAGGACTTTGTTGAATCTACGGTCACTGAGCAGGGTTACAACACCTGGTGCATGGCCTTTTGTTAACTAAGCACCTCCCACTAATATGTCCACTATTCTCACTACTGTTGATTCATCTGGAAATCCCCATACACTGCATGCAATCTGTCACCAAAGTACACATTATCTAACTATCAGTACAATTACAACCCTGTAATAAAAAAATAACCTGATGTTAGGTAAGTTTAACTCACACCATAATAAGCCCTGCACGCCGAAAGGTAAGAAGGGGAAATATTGTTTGTTTTTCCTGAAATTCGCATGAAATTACATAGTAATTAAAATTATTAAGTATACTGTAGTCTCCTTTCTGCCAAGATACACATAATTTCAAAAAAGGAAAACTGAAGTTACATTAACTACAGCGTAATAACAACATATTATAAATTGCCAGCTGTGCAGACGGAAAGAAAAGAAACATCTAACATGAGTTTTTCAAACATGACTGTGTCCAGGACAGAATCAGAAACCTTTATGTGGTCACCGTTACTCTAGGAAAGTAAGGACAGTCACAGACAAGTTAAAGTATTAAATAATGCAATATATTACAAATAGCTCTAATATGTAAAATGTCTGTGATATATTACACAAATGAAGTATAAAGTTGAAACTGAGGCGACGTCTTATCATACTGACAGTTATTTTCACTGCAAGGGATGTGCAGATGTTAAGGATGTACACGTATTGAAGCGCATACTTGTGCTTTCGGGCTTCGTTTCTACCTGTTCATATTTCTACAGCAGAATCGCTGTGGTGATACTGTTAAAAATACATAACAAGGAAAACTAAATATTCCAAAATAAATGAAGCCAAACTGATTTTTTAAACGTGTTAAAATTTGAGAACAGATGATTTTCTGTCAGATAGATATTATTATTATTATTATTATTATTATTATTATTATTATTATAGAAGGAGACAGTGCGGTATAAAAGTTTTCCTGTATCTGTCCTCGTGGCAGTAAATAACAGTCAGTGGATAACAGCTTGTTCAGTGACCTCCTCTCCACTGCAGCTTCAGAAGTGTCCACTTTGCAGCCAATCACAGAGCCAGCCTTCCTGGTCGGTTTATTCAGCCTGTTGGTGTCACCAGTTCTGATACTGCTCCTCCAGCAGACCACAACGAAGTTCACAGCACTCACCACAACTGACTGATACAAAGTCTTTATCATTAGGCTCATTAGGTCACGAAACCCTGCTCTTCTTTCTAACATTATCTCATTCATATTTAAGAATAAACCGCTCTTTCCACTAGCGCTCTGTCCTACTCCTCCTGCACATCACTAATACTGCTTGTGTAAAGTCTGAGTTGCACGAGGCGAACAGGAATGGACTGCACTGTTGCCTCACAGCAAGAAGGTCTTGAGTTAAATTCCACCATCAGGCCCTGGCCTGTGTGGCGTTTGCATGTGTGGATTAAGTGAAGACATGCACTTAGTGGGGATAGGATAATTGGAAACACTAAATTGCCCATAGGTGTGAATTGTTATCTGTCTATGTGTTAGCCCGTTATGGCGGCCTGTCCAGGCTGTACCCAGCCTCTCGCCCTAAGACAGCTGGGATAGGCTCCAGCGCCCCCCGCAACCCTGAAAAGGATAAGTGGAAGCGAATGGATGGATAGATACTTATTTAGTATTTACTTGTAGTTTCTATGTTTTCTAGTTATAGGGCCCTTGTTAGAATTTAGTATTTACTTGTAGTTTCTAAGCACACTAATAACGCTGCCTCTTGTAGTTAATGCTCACTGTCTCCGAGTGATGCAGTTGGGTCCTGTCTTACCTGCCACACAGCCGCACACAGCCGGACTTGACAGTAAGATGGAAAATATTGTTTGCTTTTCTACAAAATTACAAGGACGTTATGCAATTCATATAATTACATTGTCATTTTAAATGACATACAATCAAATTTAATTACAGGGGTATAGCATCCTTAGTGGCCTTATTATAAAGTGCTACCCCAAACTCTGTCCACTTGAAACCACTCAGGCTGCTCAGCATGTTGAACAAGCTAAAGGGGGACTCACAGTGTTAAAATGTGACACATACAGATTGTAGCTACATCACATGTGCTGCAACAAACAGCGGACAGATACAGTTAGCTGCTAGCTTTTGAAGTACAGCTCGTTCAGACGTCATAAAGAGAAATAGACACGAGTGACTTTCCTTTTAATTGTGGATACACATTCATTCTTTGCATACACAGACTGATGGGCAGCAGTTCTGACACCATCGCAGATTTCTCTGGTACAGGGAGGTTTTTTTTTTTTTTTTATCATTGTGTGATTTCACCTGAAACGCAATGAAACTCTGTGATGACGGTTGTGAGAGAAAGAACAGCTGCAGGAGATCAGGCGATGTCAGTTGACGTGAGGCATCTCTAACAGATGTTGGTGTCAAAACATTTTTATGAAGTGTCTGTTGCAGTGGATGGGCTCTGATCTGGGACTTTCCTCAGTCCCTTTCTACGCCTTTTCCTTCTGTCTTTCTTTAAGACACAGCACAAACACTCATCCAGCACCTACAGGTATTAAATTAAACTAAGCCTTTATATAGCAATTTCATACCCAAAATATTTGTATATATAAAAATATTTGTAACTTTTTTTCTCATGGTCATTGAAACAGTATTCAGACCATCTAGAAGCCCCTAACCAGCCCTAATAGAGCTGCCCCTAAGCAGCTCTATTAGCAGCACGGTGGTTTAATTTAGATCATTTTATTTATTTAGTGCAAATCACAGCATAGGTTATCAAAACGGGCTTTACATAATAAGTTTAAGATCCTGCAAACCCAACAAGGTCCTTTGAGCAATAGTGTGGGCTTATTGAGACTTGCATTAAAAATGTGAACGAAATGAATGAGTGAAATGTGACAAAAATGTGGCCTGGCTGCAAGTTATTTACACTAATTTTATGTGCTGGTCATGCACTAAAATTTTATACATGCTTACAATACAGAAGCAAGCAAATGCATCTTAGCAATGCTGGGTGTTGGATAACTGCAAATCATTTTCCGGGTGCTCAGTTTGAAGTGATTGAATCCTTTCACAGTCAGTCAATTCAAACCGCCTTGTATAAGACATAAAACGGTGAGGATTAGAGTATTATTGAGTACAAACAAACGCACAAAGAATACAATACCAGTGCTAATGAAGAACTTTTTCGTTATAATACTCTTTTACAAAGCGGTTTTGGCAATATACAAATCTAAGTTATTATTATTATTAAGAAAAATTCTTATGTCGGACACATATCAGTTTTCATGTTGTTTCACATGGTGGTACCAATCTACGCCATGTGCAGCTGGTTGCGACAGCAGTGTTTATACAAAGTGCAACACTTGACACACCTGAGGTGCAATCCTGTCGATTATACTGCCATGCTATATAGAAATAAAACTTGCTTTCAGCTCCTCCTTTATCACAAGGGGTCGCCACAGCAGGCAGCTCCGCATGCTTGGATGCCCTTCATGGCACAAACAAGATTCATGTTTCCTCCCGGGATGGAACCGCTCCAGCTACACTATATAAAAATATGCTTCTCAGTAGTAGGGATTATTTTTCATTGCAATTATTACAGTGATAACAAATAAAACTTTTCGCTCGTACGCTGAACATTGATTAATGTTTCCTCGAAACCTGCATTTGTCTGACTATTATTTTTCTAACATTGCAGTTTGCGATCACGCAATACGGAGAATGTAATTACAGTAGGTCTGTATCTGAAAGTGCAACAACCAAACATAAGGAAGTGGCTCCATTAAATCAATTTTCTCTATTTTCTTCAATGCCACGTAGCACACAGAGCACAAAGTCATTATGCTTTCTCAGTGTTGAACTTTGTAGACTGCTTTCTTAAAGAAAACAAGCTTGAAGTTTGTCTTCTGCCTTAATAATATAATTGGAACGAGGAGCTGTTGGTCTTTGACATTTCACACACGTACATATACTTCATAGACCAATGTGTGCTACACACCAAGACTGTTTTAGTCAGATACGTCACCATTTCCTTTTTGACTGTATTCAAGCCCCTTTATGGTGTATTTTATAATTGTATATGTATATCTTGTGTATTTTAATGTCAACTAAAAATTTTGTTATATTTTGATCTTCCAGGACGTTCACGCCCAACTCATCCCGCACCATGTGTCGTAGAAACACCGCTCAAATGTCAGAACGATACGTATAATTCATTGTGCCCGTTGTACTACGGGAGTTGAGAGCTAGGCTCCGCCCATATTCCTGTTGCATAGCAACAGATGCATAACAACAGTAAACAATCTTTCCTTCAAAATATGTCAGCATCTTGTTTACATGCATGTTGTTGCAAACTGCCTCAATGGTCACCCTGTGTTGATGGTTTACACGCCACACGATGGAGACTACACTTTGACCATCTGGCTGCACAAGCTGGAGTTTGATGGCTTCATTTGAAATGAAGAGGATCATCAACCCAGAGGGCAGTATCCTCATCCTCTTCTACAGACCACAACCACAAAAGCTCCTCCGAGGCTGACGGTAGCTCTATCTGCTGACAGTTTGTCTACAATGAATAAATATCTATATCATTTTAAAATATATCTCTATATATTTAGATCCTTGCTTTTTATCACAGCAACAATCCAACTGGTTTGTCCAGAAATTACAGTCTCTAACCTTTAACCTTCATCTTATTTTGAATCTGGAAGTGACTGTATATGGCCCAGAGGGTACTTTCTTCAGCTAACACCCGCCAGCTCACTTGGATATGAAGGTACTGCAGCAAGTCTCTGATATACTTAATTGGACACATGCTAAGAAACTAAATCAACAACTTCTTTAGAGTATATTTTGGTGGAGGCTCAACACTAAATGTGAAAAAAGCAGCCACCTCTTACTCAAAGCAGCCATCGCCTATTAAGGCATAACTCTAATCCTTAATGTGATTTGAATTGCTGGGTTATTTCTGTAGCTAAGCTGGACTCACTTTTGGAGACACCCTTAGGTAACTACTTCAGGTTTGCTTAATTTTTAGCTCTGAAGGTTGCCACTTGGCTTAAACCTTACGAAAGAGTGGCACCACACATCAATCAGGAAACGCTGCTTTGCTGTTCTGAGCAGAGAGTCCAGACAAATGTCACTTTTTTTTAGTGCAGGTTTACCAAGTGAAAGCTTCGAAGCTTGAAGGTTTATCTTCATGACAACTGAGGAAAATAAATCTGCTCCACATTCTTTACAGTCTACCAATTTAGGTCACAGTCTTTGTGCATCCTGTCCAACTGGCCCTCCCTGAGAAAAGCAGATGCATGATGGTTTTCAGCGAGTGATACCCATGCAATACAGACCATCCCTCTGCGGTCGTTATCAGGACACAAGATCCTGACTCGTTAACTCACTTGTCAGATTCTGGAGACCAAGAGATGTGAACAAGGTGTCACTGAGCCGTGCGACGGAGGACTGATCCGTGATGAAGGCAGGGAAACGGACAGGATACAGGGGACGTGGAAAACCAAGTCAACTCTTCTGCCTGCTGTCGAACGCTGCAAGGCCCTGAGGCGCTGTGAGCCCAGCAGCACACGAGTGCATGTGAGTGCATCGGCACGTGCATTTTTTTGTGTGTCGCGTACTAGTCCTTTTTTTTTCATCAAAATTTTAATTGGAGAATCTTTCATATATAAAACGATCTTAACTGTGCTGCCAGTTTATAAATGCTCAGTAAAAATTAGAAAGCATTTCATTTGAAAGTAAGAAACAGCTTTACATTATTTTTTTCACAGGTAATATATACTGACAGGACACTTCATTAGGTACACCTTGCTAATACCGGATTGGACCCCCTTTTTTTTTCAGAGCTGCTTTAATTCTTCATGGCACAGATTCAGGAAGGTCCTGGAAACATTCGCGTCATATTGGGATGGTGACAGCATCACACAGTCGCTCCACATCCATGATGTGAATCTCCTGTTTCGCCACATCCCAAAGGTGCTTTATTAGATTGAGATCTGGTGACTGCAGAGGTCATTTGAGTTCAGTGAACTCATTGTCAGGTTCAAGAAACCAGTTTGATCTGAGCTTTGTGACATGGTGTGTTATCCTGCTGGAAGCAGCCATAAGAAGATGGTGCACTGTGGTCATAGAGGGATGGACATGGTCAGCAACAATACTCTTGCTCTTCTGCATAACTTGGTTGAAACGAATAGTTATGTAAGTTACTGTTGCCTTCCTATTGGCTCAAAGCAGTCTGGCCGTTCTTCTTACATCAACACACATTTCATAGAGAGATCTGCCGCTCTGTGGATATTTTCAGTTTTTCAGAGCGTTATTTGTAAACCATCAAGATGGCTGTGTGGGAAAATCCCAGTAAAACAGCAGTGTCTGAAAAACTCAGGTCAGCCCGCCTGGCAACAAAAACCACGATGTGTTCAAATTTAACCTTTCGTCCTCATTCTGACGTGGCTAAATGCGTTGAGCTGCTGTCATATCGGGTGTTTGAGGTAGTGAACAGCTGAACAGGTGTAGCTAGATTTCCTCCACATAAACCTTATGGTGCAAATTACATATAGATTGAACACACACTTGGTTGCAGCATTTCTAAAGACAGAAGGAGAAAACGCACAACTTTTCTGAGCTGTATCAACTGCTACTTATTACTATGCAGCTACTTGTCTTCTGTCTATCATGTTATCTTCCCTGAAGAGCTCTTGAACTGACACGAAGAGGCCCGAACAGCACCGCATCTGTCTGCCAACATGATCACCCAGCAGCATTGGATATGAGGCTACACACAATATTTGCCATGACTCTAACATGTCACGCACACACACTGACAGTATCTCATATGACCAGTGCCCGTGTCCCTGCTCATTTATCTCTCGGTGAGTCAGAGATGCTTTTTTGCAGCGTTGAGACCGCAACACATCACTTCCATTTTAGTTCACACTGAAGGGCTGTGGGCGGCATGAGTGTGTGTTTGTGCAGGGAGAGAGAGCAAGGGGGCAGAAAGGAAAGGGAGAGGACTTCTGTGCACGTGCGTGTGCATGCGTGTGTGAGTGTGTGTTGCAATTAATTAGCATTAGCTGGGTGCCGTTGGTTTCCGAGTGGCTGCAGATTGCCACACTGGAGATTTTTACACTCAGTGGATGGAGGAACTGGCCCACAGTGATCTGGCATGTGAAAGCTGCTGGAAAGACGAGGATGTCCGAACGAGGCAAACACCAAGCAGTGAAACACCGAGAGCTACACAACAGCGGAAGCATAGATTCCCCCCTGAAGGCGTTCAGCAGACCGCAGCTTGATAAAATGGGACATAAAAAAAAAAACCCACACACACACATATCCTGACCTTGAAATGATACAGATTCATGTGCCAGCTTGGTTGGATTAAGTTATTCACACGAGGTATGCACAAAAAATTTAACTAGTTATGTATCAGCATGAGTGGTTAAAGACTTGATATATCAATTAAGCAAAGAGCAAAATTTGGAGCATTGCTTTGGCTTCGATTTCAACTTTACGATAATAGCAGATGTCGCTGTGTTCTTAAACTGGCAGCTGTATAACTTATCTCTAAGCTTCCCAAATAACAGCCTATAAGTCTGAAAACAAATCAGAACAGATACTGAGGTACCCAAAATGAAGCAACTCAATTGGACCATTAGAAATCTCTTTAATCTCCATTTTAAGGTCACAGTTATAAAATGAAACAATCTTTCTGACGACCCGTTTTTAAGACTTGAGACTGAATGTTTTCACTGTTGCATCTTTTGGTTTTGAAAATGAGCATGAGGTGAATGAAGCTGCGCATAATTTCCATCCATCCATCTTTTCATCTATCCATCTTCTACGTAGGACAAGCCTCACCTGGGAAGTGCCCAGGAAGCATTCCTTTTGACGTGGAGGAGGAGCAGCTTCCTCCTAAATGGCTGAACTTCTCATCCTATCTCTAAGGGAGAATCCAGCCACTCTTTGGAGGAAGCTCATTTCTGCCATTTATATCCACAATCTCATTCTTTCGGCCATGACCCAAAGCTTGTGGCCATAGGTGCGAGTAGGAACACAGATCTCACAAGTGCATTTACGCTCAGCTCTTTGTTCACCACACTGGTCTGGTTCAGCGTCCACACCATTGAAGATGCAGCTCTAATCCATCTGTCAAGCTCTTGCTCCCCCCGAGATAACTTAAGCTGCACCGCTTGGGGCAGTAACTCATCCCTGACCCAGAGTGGGCACTCCACCATTTTTGGGTTGAGAACCATGGTCTTTGACTTGAAGGCGTAAATTCTCTTTCCTGGTTCTTGTTAATGCTTGGCTGTAAACTGCTTCAGTGTGAGCTGGAGGCCACCGCCTGCTGAAACCAAAAGAACCACATCATCCACAAACAGCAGCGAAAAGATCCCGAGACCCCCAAAGTGGTCTCTGAGCAGCCCCGAGCAATTCTGTCTATAAAAACGATGAACAGAATCAGAGACAAAAGGCAGCCCTGGCAAAGTCCAGCATCCACCGGGAAAGAGTCCAACTTATTGCCGGCAATGTGGACAAAGCTCTCGCTGTAGTTTCTACAGAGACCAAAACAGAAAATAGAGAAATCAGTATTTCTCCACCGGGGCTTTATTCCTGGCAGCACAGCTGAGCCTTTGAAGGAAAGTAGTGCTCCAGTAATGCTGCATGTGCGCGGAAATAACTCAAACACATGGTCCACTCGGTAGCTTCTGCTGGATCTCTGAACTGCATCTCACAGTCCATTTTATCAGCGTCTCACACTTCATTTCATGGGTCAGTCATTTCTTGGAAAGTTTTCTGGCCACATTTATGTAACATTGGTGCTATTTCAAGGAAAACCGACAATGATGCAGTTATTCACAGTTAAGTTCGGCATGTGAAGCTCACAGAGTATGCGTTCTGCAAATATCAGCAGGAATGCTCCCAAGAGAACTGCTTCCACTCACATAAAATCAAACATGAATAAAAAAATGCACTAAATGATTAAATAAATATGAAATAGGTATGTTTTTTTTTTAATTAGCGTAAGTATTTCTAAAATTTTTGCAACAACTCTGAATGACATTATTAAAATGCACCTATGCTAATAAAATGTTCTTTTTAGGCCAAATAAAGAGTAGCAGAAGAAGAAAGTAAGAACTGTATCAGACTGAGTCCCACATGCCAGACATCATTTTGTAAATGTCATTGTCATCATTTTTTAAATGGCTGAGCTTCACAGTTACACTCGTCAAGGACGGTTCCAGGGAGGCATGAAAATGACAAGAAAACAAGTCAGACTGCAAGAAACAAGAAAACAATCCTAATTAGATTAAAGAGTGTGCAGAGGAATGAATGTGAACACAAGACGCATGGCAGAGGCCCAGAGAATAATGATGTGATGCCAGACTTCAAATAACATCTGGAGCTGGCAGAGCACCAGCAAACCAAGCATTCACAAAGATAAATAATGAGGAGTGTCGGCAGGCAGGCACATTATCATGTTAGGGCTGATCTGAGAGACAATACAGAGAGAGGCATGAGGTTAGGATAAAAACACCTAGATTGGACCTTCTCCCGAAGCACCGCAGAGAAACACGTGGACAGCCAAACATCACAGTGACGTGACCATCAAATCTCGACTCCCTCGTTTTAGTAAATCAGCCTCTCATTAACCACTCGAGCAAAACTGAGGTCCAGTTCTCTTTCATATACACAGCGCGTACTGCACCCACAGCATTTTCTGACAGGAACGTCTTGATGCATGCTCAATCATCCAGGTAAGTAAACCCCAAAAAGTTGATTCTATATGTCAGCACATCTGGCAGTGAAAGCAAAGATATAAGTCATAACATTAATCATGGCTTAGCTCCAACACTGTGAGAGTCTACGTACATGTACACTACCCAGAAAATGAAACAACTACAGACATGTGAAAAAATGAGTGTGATGCAGTAGCTCGTAGAACCTCCATTAGCAGCAATAACTTGAAGTAATCATCATTTCCTGCATGTCTTTATGAGTGTCTCACAACGTTGTTGTCAGAGATCTTAAACGGACACAGGAGCAGACCAGGGAGTCTTTGCAGAAGAGATAGTGATTTTATTTACAGTGAATACACCAAGTGATAATATATACAACGTGCAGGAGGGGGGGTCCAGAGCTCCGGGGTCCACACACACTCCTCTCTTCTAGGAATTCCTCTCCGTTCTCCTTCACTCACGCTCACACCACTCCTCGCTTGTGGGACTCTGAGGGTTACAAGGACAGGTCTGGGGTAAATCTATATACACAGAAGGTTCTATTAGAAACAGGGTCTGAAACGAAGCACGGGTTCAGATAGCTAACAATGAGTGACTGACGCGAAATACTCAACGATCCAGAGACGAGTAGAACAGAAGCGGCATCTTAAATAGAGCTCAGGATTACTGGAGACCAGTGGCAGGTGTGAAGATTGAACAAAGGTGCGTGGCCTAGAGGCGAGAGCCCGTGATGAGCGCCGCCCCGGCAGAGGAGAGAGAGAGCACACACAAAAACAAAAAACATGTGGCCTAACGCAGGGTCAGCTGGCAAGATACGGGGAACATGACAGTTGTGGTGGTCTTTTTTACACTCATGCACAGCTCTCTTAAGGTCCCGCCACAGCATTTCAGCCAGATTGAGATGTGGACTTTGACTGTGTTTGGGGTCATTGTCCTGTTGCATGACCCAGTTTCAGTCCAGCGTAGCAGTAGCAGCTCTTTAGCTGTCAGACTGATGACCTCACATTTGACTCTAGAATATTTTGGTATTCAGAGGAGTTTGTGGCTGACTCTGTCACTGCGTGATGTCCCGGTCCTGTGGCTGGGTCCGGTGCCTACAGCTGATATGAGGCGTTTGTGCTGATATGCTGTGTTTGGTTTTCTCCAAATGTAGTGGTGTCAGTCAAGCATCTGTACTGTCCTGAACCTTTACAGATAACTGAGGCCTATATACTCTGAGATGTAGCTTTTGGGTGAATTTGCTGGGACATCTACTCCTGGGAGGATATGGGTCATTCTAAATGACCCATAGGTGTGAGTGGTTATCTGTGACTCTGTGTTAGCACCTCAGACTGGCCACCTGTCCAGGGTGTACCCCACCTCTCGCCCTATGGTAGCTGGGATAGGCTCAAGCGTCCCCTCTCCTTGGACCCTGATAAGGATAAGCTAAAAGGTAATGGATGGACGGTACAGCACATGTAAACAAAATAAAAATTGGGCTTAATTAAAGTCATATATGACCAACAGTATCAAAGCACATAGAATTAAAATTCAGGACAAGAGTTTCGTGGCACTGCGGTGCCTTCGTGGTTAGCCCTCGTGCCTCACGGCAGGAAGGTTTGTGATTCAAACCTTCTGCTTGACTCAGGCCTGCCTGTGTGGAGTTTGCTTGTTATCCCTGTTCCTGTGTGGGCTTCCTCTGGGCAACCCTGCGTCCTCCCACAGTCCACTTTGCTTGTTAGGTTAATGGGTGATTCGAAATTGGCCATAGGTGAAGATGTGATGCAGTGTGTTTGCCTGACATTTCTCTTTCTATTAACCCTGTGACAGACTGGTGACTTATTAGGATTTTATTGTCGTTTAATCAAGCTCTTTCAATTTTTTTTTAAGCCCGGTTTAATATCAATAACATAATGTATGCTAATGCTTTATTGTATTACAACAGAGGAAAATCTGGCAACATGCCTCACTTTGTCACTTCAACCCACATACTGAGCACACCAAGTAATAGTTCTTATAGTTAGATAGGTAGTTATAAGTATCCAATACAATTTGTTAGTTCGTTTCCCGTGGCCACATAAAGACACTGTTATAGTTAATCAGTAATGTGATAGAGGAGCTACATTCAGTTTAAACACAGTTTAAGTTGTCAAATGTCAGTTTAGTGTGTTTAAACAGGTTTATCATTTATGTTGTGTCTGCTTCACATACGTGAGTTTGTGAAAATATTACACAGTATTACATAATATAAATAAAGTTTGTTCAAAGTCACACATAAAGAATCAGAACCAAATCTTCTCTTGTTTCAGAAAACTTCTGGAGCTTTTTGACATAATGCGCGGACTCTGGCGCCACCTGGCGGCCATTATCAGGAACACACACCTTCACCTGTTAAAAAAGAAAAAAAAAAAGAAAAGAGAAAGATGGATGCAGCAGTCCAGAAATAGCTCTCACAAAAAAGCGCACAGTGCGTCAAAGTCCAGTTCCGGTTATGTGACGCTTCTCACGGCTCTCCCATGGTCACACACACGCAGTTTTATAAAGAGCTGTGTTATTTCTGATCGTTTAGTCTCTGTGGGAAAATGCAAATTGTTTCAATTAGCATTTTCAGGACCTTTATGCGCTTTCTCTTCCACCTAAACAGCGCGTTATATGCACAAGGGCTTCATTAGAGGAAACAGAAGTGGGACGATTCGCTGCCTTTCTGCAGTAAAAAGTCTTTTTATAATATTTTTACGCTATTTTCTTGGTTATATCACAGATTTAATTTAGTTTCAAACGTGCTTTGTGTCCCCATGAGACAAATGAATTTGTCTTTTATAGTTTGCACTGGTGCTGTCTTCCTTCACGGAGTCCATCAACCTCATGAGAACATTATTAAAGGCTTAAAGTTTTGTGAAGCTCCTTCTTTATTACGCGGGAAACGCCCTTTTTTATATATCGTGTCCACTATGTCAAAAAAAAAAAAAGTGGTCTTACAAACAGAATATTTTCCCTGGCATGGTGTGATTTGGATTGGTGTGAGTGAGTGAGTGTCAGAGTCAGGGAGGCGGGAGGGGGGGCACACAGTGTGTCTCTGCTGTGACTGTGTATCACTTCAGATGCTCAGACAGAATTAAAAATGCGCTCCTCCGCCTTGTCGCCGGTGTTGTGCGCATTTTCTTGACAAGCCCGTGTTCCCACAGCATGGTGCTCGGACTCGGAGGCTCGGCACCCTCTTCGTACATAACCGTCAAACTCTCGCGGACGCTTAATTAAGACAGCAGACTGCGCACAGCGCCCCGCAGCACCTGTTCCCACCTTCACAGAGAAGGTAAGTTTTTTTTTTTTTTCTGGAATCGGAATTTGCGTTAAAAAGAAAAAAGAAAAGGGAGACAGGTGTGACTTGCTGTGAAGATTTATTTAAAAAAAAAATAAGACTGCGTGAAGTTGAAAAAAAAATGCAGAGGTAGTTCCTGGAGAGTTGGCACAGGCAGCACGGCTCTAGTAGCTGTATTAATATTTTCTCCTCCCTTTTGAAGGTCCCCTTTCTCTTCTCAAGTTCAAAGCGCGTCGGCGTTTGTTGTTTAACGTAGTTTCCGGTCAGCAGGGGACGTCTCGGTAAACAATGCAGCTCGGTGATTCACGCGTGTGCGTCCCCTCGACATTAAAGTTTCTGCCAATTAATCAATTAGTGATTAGGACGATCGGAACGCGTTGCTGCAGAGGGCGTGTGGGAGTGAGGCTGATGCACGACCCAAAGCTCAAAGTGGTGGGTTCATGGAATGAACGTGGATGTTTTTAAATGATAATAACCGTTTGGGTGTAGGTGTTCATTATTCTCAGCCACAGGTCTGCAGTGTGTACTCGAGCTGTTCCTCCTTCAACTTTCCTGATGATTTTTCCTTCTGTCTCTCAGTGTTTGTGCTGCAGCTTTCTCTGTGTACAGCCTGAAATTTTCAAATTACCATATTACCTCAGACAAGCAGAAGTTCAGGGTGGTTTTTTTCTCTCTTCATTTCCTCCAGCACCTAATCAAACCAACCACCCACGAGAAATAATGCAAATTTTCATCTCTGCAGGGTTTGGAGGTGAGCTAATGACCATCCATCCATCCATCTATCCGCCTGGCTGTTCTTTTTTTCTTTCTTTTCTTTCATTTTTTTTTGGCTGAGCTGCACCTTCACGAGGCAGGCCAGTGTTCAATTAGCCACTCAGACTTTTTATTTTTGAAGTATCTTGATCTCCTGTCTCCCCTCAGAGGGCAAAGTGAATGTAATCTCACACCAATGGACTGTTACATAACTTTAAAACTGAAGCGCCATCCTGCCTGCGTAGGAGTGGATGTGATGTTCCCACTTCCTTGCTGTTGTTTTGCTCGTTAACTCTGAGAGGCGCATTACTGTAAGTGGCGTTTTGTGACTTTACATGACTGCTGTTTTTTTTAAATTTGTTTTTATTTTTTTTTTTTTTTTTTTTTTTTTTTTTTTTTTTTTTTTACGCCCCCCCCCCCCCCCCACACACACACACACACACACACTCTTTTAAATGCAGATGAGGCCACGAGCATTACTGATTGCTTTGCGAGTCGTTGCTGTGATTATGCCGTCCTACCTACAAGAAGTCTGTGATTGCTGAATGGTGGACTGACATGTTGATTTTGACCAAATGTGTGCGTATATGTTTAAGTGTGTGTTGGGGGGGGGGCTGCTTTCTGCCCTGTGTTGTGTAGGAGGAGTGCGATCGCAGAGTGCCCAGGCATGACGCTCAGAGCTGTTGGACAGAGTTCAGTCCTCTGCTGAGCAGCCTGTCCTCTGTGCTGGAAACGGTGCGCAGACAGACACATTACAGTAACCTGACTCATGTATATGGCAGGCTTCCCCTCTTCACTGCTAAGAAATTGTGTCATCACCTTGAAACACAAGACAGAAAAACAAAACAAAAGAAAGTGCTCATTCCTGAAGCAAATGTCCACCATTTTGAAAAGTCTGGCAGATATATAAGGATTGCTGGCAGAGGAGACTGTTTCTCCTCTGAGAGCGTTTCTTACTGTGCAGTTAGAGGCTATTTTGGGCACCGAATCAAAACTTTATTAAAGATGTAATTAGGTTTTTTTTTTCTTTCTTAAATATCAACCACTTCCCATCAGTGTGTCCCAGCAGTATAATCAAGTTAAGCTGCTCTAACTTCGACTGTAAGTCGCTCGCTTTCCAATGTGAACGCCTTCTCCAGTCAGCTTGAGTCAGATTAATTTAAATGCACAGTAGGGCAGAGCAGCACTTTAACAGGAAAACAAATTCTAAGCAGCGCCCAACGCAGCATGCGATGTGATACGAGTTTTAAAAAAAAAGTTGTATTTTTTTGTAAGTATATGCAAATGGGGAAAATACATACTCTTTCTTATACAACCACGGTCGTGATGGTGCTGCTGGAGCTGTCGTTTTTATCGGAGAGGTGGGGTTGAACTTTGAAGAGGTCACCACCCCAACATCCTCGGGTTTTAACAGAGAGAACTTAAAGCATCACCAACAAATGAAGCCAAAAAACACAACTATGATACTTTCATTTATATGAAAAGATAGTATCTCACTAGTGTGGTTGCTGGTATAGCTCTCTGTTTATAATAACAATAAGCAGACACCCCCCCAAAATACTGCTTCTAATGTCTTCATAATAATCAGTTGCAAAAAGAAAAACAACCTCACATCTTTCTTGCCATCCATAAGCTAGAAGTTTCGAGTTATCTTCTCAGAAGCTTGAGTCACAATTTCCAGGTACAGTGGAACCCCGGGTTACGAGTTTAATCCGTTTTGAGCTCGGAACCCGATCTGCACGTAACCCGAATGAATTTTTTCCATTTAAAATAATGGAAATGAGATTAATCCATTCCAGCCCCCAAAATATCATAAATAATGGAAAAAACATGTTTTTAAATAAGAAACAAACATCAAAACACTGTATTAGTAAATATAGTTAAATAAAAGATAAACCAACTTAAGCAAATATAACCTTACCTTGGCGGCAGACGACTGCAGTTAACGGAGAGCGGCTGAGGAAGGAGGCGCAATACGTAGATGTACGGTACACGTACGGTAAAACTAAAACAACTTCACACAAAACTAAAATTGCACTTTCTTAACTGTACATACATACGGACGTGAGCCAAGCAGGTGTCATCATAAAGGGATAAGCCTCGAAACAGCTCTGGGTAGAAGTTTCCAGGTAAGAAAGGCGAAGCGGAAACTAGCGGTTGTTATATTCTGGTCTCATTCACGACATTCTCCAGAATATCTATTTCCTACCCAACGGTGTAGTAAGCTTTATTAATAAGTCTGATGACTCAGGTTAACTCTCTGCCATGTACATCAACAGCATACAGCCTAACGTTCCGGTCCAACACCAACTTAC
>VURO01046309.1:28695-41891 GCA_015108175.1 Pelvicachromis taeniatus | reverse complement strand
CGGGGCCTCCTCCCAGTGGGACATGCCCGGAACACCTCACCCAGGAGGTGCCCAGGAGGCATCCTTATCAGATGCCCGAACCACCTCAACTGGCTCCTTTCGATGTGGAGGAGTAGCGGCTCTACTCTGAGCTCCTCCCGGATGGCTGAACTTCTCACCCTATCCCTAAGGGAGAGTCCAGCCACCCTTCGGAGGAAGCCCATTTCCGCCGCTTGTATCCGCGATCTCGTTCTTTCGGTCACTGCCCACAGCTCGTGACCATAGGTGAGGGTAGGGATGTAGATCGACCGGTAAATTGAGAGCTTTGCTTTTACACTCAGCTCTCTCTTCACCACAACAGACCGATGCAGCGTCCGCATTACTGCAGCCGCAGCACCGATCCGTCTGTCGATCTCCCGCTCCCTTCTCCCGTCACTCGTGAACAAGACCCCGAGATACTTAAACTCCTCCACTTGGGGCAAGGACTCGTCCCTGACCCAGAGTGGGCACTCCACCCTTTTCCGGCTGAGGACCGGAAAAGGGTGGAGTACTTTTCGACTTGTGAGCTGCAAAAGATTCAACATGTTAAAAGTGATACTTTGGAGCTGATTTAAAGTTAACAGTGTTGTCTGTTTTCCCCGCTAGCAGTCTTTCTTTGAACACATCCTCGACCACTGTGTCTACTCAGCATGAAATTGTAAATAAATTACCAACAATCTCAGCTCGAACAATGCTGTCTCTTTCTATTATGCAGTTACTTCCCTGCAACAAACTCCAGCAGTTTGTCAGCAGCAATCAAAAGCATGATGTGGGAATTTAACCAATCAGTGAAAAGTAAGTTGTGTTTACTGGGCAGTGTTAGCGCTTTTCTTTCTTCGGCTGTAATTTTAGCTCGTTTAACTCCAACTTGGTCTACAGAAGAAAATTGTTTGAGGACACACGGCACAAAGTTAGCTCAGCTGACTATTTGGGTGGCAATTTATCTCATCAAGGCCCGGTTGAGCTCGTATCTGACGCCGCCTGAACGGTTCAGATGTCATTTTCAGCACCGAGCAGAACAAGCGAAACGCTACGAGCTGTTTACGAGTTCACTTTGATTCTGTGCGATCCGTGCGAGTTGCGTATGAAATCAATAGGTAATTTGTTCACAAATAAAAACTAAAAATGCAGACGGGCCAAATTGCCCTCTGTGATGTTTTCTCTTCAATCAGCAGAGAATCATCCTCTAATTTGTGATGACATCTGGGTTACAATCCATCATCCTTTTTGCAACCTCCAACCCTCCTCTGCTCTCTCTCTCTCTTCCCTCCATCCTACATGTCATACATTTAATAGATGTTTGCTAAATGCGTATTGATGAACTTTATTCCCTCTGCTCCCTGGTGTACCACTTTAGCGAGCAGTTTGTTATCGGCTGTCACTTTTGAAAATTGCACAGAAAAATAAAATCAATTTGGTCTACCATCACAGCGTTATCCCTCGTGGGAAGTGTCTCACACAGCCAGATATCAATATCTTTCACATATTAGAAATCGCTAAGATGATCCTTTTTTTTTTTTTTTTTTTAAATTGTGTTTGTTAAAAAAAGCAGCAGGCTCTTTGAGAGAGTGCCTGCAAATCTAACAGACATTTAATTTAATCTTGCAGCAGATTCTCGGCTTCTCGCTCGCACAACTTTAATTGTGCTCAACAGTTTGCTGCTATAAGCAAAATTATGTCATGTTACCGGGACGGCAGTTTGCAATATGTATTCAGAGAAATGTCAAAAATGTTGGCATCCATACATATTCATGCATGCCTTCTGGTTTACAAACAAACTGTCGACGTATTAAGGGAAGACGCCGAACAATAGGAAGTTGGAAATTTTTGTCTGAACTGCAGATTTTTGGACCTGTGGCTGCAAACACAGCTCAGTGCGGCTGTTTTAAAACTCTTAAAGCCCAAAATACTATTTTTTTTTAAACACAACATAGGACTTTTCTCAGTCTGCCACAGGCCTGACGAACATCATTTTAGATTCAGTGTCAATCAGTGTGACTTTATGTGCAATAAATTCTATTAAAATAATACAAAAGATGATTCTTTAAAACTGATTACTGCAGCTTCAAAGTAATCAGGTACTGTAGGAACAAAAGAAACTTCTAGTATTCAATTTGGCTAGCTATAATGGGACAATTTACTGCTCACGTTGAACACTATAGCATACGTTAATCCGTGGCAACATTATTAATCTCCTGGTTACAGCCCTCCAGTGTCAGTATTTAAAGACCTCCTCATTAGATGATTGAAAGAGCTGCTGACTGCTTAAGACTGCTTGTTAGTATGATGTGAGTCAAAAGTTAGTCTGCTGCACGTATTTATCTTCTTTAATGAGATAGTTGTGTACCGTGATGATAATAATAACAATAAAAGAAATAATCAGGCAAACAGGTAACCGCTGGCTTTTGAAAATTCTTGATTCTTATCAGGTGTCCTGGATATGGGAACCCTCCGACGGACACAGGGACAACATTGCTGTGTACCACCCAGTGTATGGACAGAGTTTCCCCAATGTGGCCTTCAAGGACCGAGTTGTGTTCCTTCACAACAGTCTGGAGAACCCGTCCATTAGGATTTCTAACCTAAGAATGTCCGATGCCGGCCGCTATACCTGCGAGTATGCCACCTATCCAACTGGAAATGAGCAAGGGACGACCACCCTCATCATGCTTTGTAAGTGTCCACATAAGATTGCATGACATCTTTTTCTCGCTCTGACAAAAGCTGCAGGCATTTCTATGTTTCAGATACGGCTGAAAAAAGATGATTAAACACAAAGGGTTGAAGCGCATAAAGGTCTGCAATATTTACACTGTTCAGCAAAGGAGAGCCGCACTTAAAACAAGCTTTCAAAAGATGTTCTGCTACATCAGCCTTGACAAGCGCCTTCCCAGCCATCTGCTTATCACAGCTTTCTGAAAAAAAAAAAAAGAAGTTCCCACTGGATCCAGAGTCTAAGAAGAAGCAATTTAAAGCAGCTGACGAGTATTCTCAGGGTAGATGCTGGTTAGACATGGACTAAAAAACAAGAGTGACTGCCTGAGAAGATTCTGTGGCTCTGCAGATATTTGGCCTTTATGTGTGAAAACACTGTTAATTTCAGTGTTGATCAGTAGGCAGTCTCTAAGATCCAATAAATTAGGCTTGTTTATTCTGAGGCTCAATTTGAGACTTTGAGTATGTGCAGTACGTTTTATGTTGTGCTTGTGCTGTATTTATACACAGTTTTGTAGTAAGTTAGCACTTTGGCTACTGGGGTTTTGAAACATCGCCGATATGCTGTCTTTTTTTGGTCATTTTTATACTCATACTTCTGATGAGCTGGACGTTTCTCAAGAAATGAACAAGATTACTTTGATTTTTGATTTTTAATGCCAACTTTCATTACTTAAAAACGCTTGTAATGTTATTATTACACGATTGCTAAGCTTTAATTAGCCCGTTTCAGTCTTTTCCTGTGTAAACTTTCTAATATGGGGGCATATGTGCCAAAGCTGTGTGTGATATGGGAATGTGGTGGGGTTGATATGCTCCTGTTCCTACCTCGGAGCATTTAGAAACATATGCTGAGAGTATAGTTCTTTTTTTTTAATTTTCTCGTTGAAAATCACAGTTTGTTGGTCCCAGTTTAGTGAATAATAAATCAGTTTATTATTCACTTTTATACTTTTATTTTTTCCTTATATGTTGTCTTTTTAGAGCACATACAGCTAGGTCCTTAAGTTGTTTAACAATGATTCAATTTCGTGGTAATTGCGCCTCTGAATCTACACCGTCACATTAAATCAAACAATCAAAATTAACAGCACACAATCAGCTTTAATTCAAGGCGTTCAACCATTGTATATGAATTAAAGCCATTTTTATATATTGAAACTCTGGAATTCAGAGTAATTGAGCCAATAAGCAGGTTCATGGCCAGGTAAGAACTATTCTCATATATATAATTCCCCAGAGAAAAGATCTGGTGTTTATTTCAAGTTTTAAACTTGTATTTGTTTTTTGTTTTTTTTTCACTGGAATCTCCAACATGAGGTCTAAAGAGATGTCAGTGTAAGCTAATAAACCTGGATAACCCCATCAGAGAGAGAGCAAAAACTAAATCTTTCAAACTGATGCTAAGGCACTAAAACGGTTCTGTAGAAAATGTTATTATCTTTTCAATCACCTTAGTTTATCCAATTACTTTTGAGTCTCTGAAAATGACAACCTTTGTATAAAAATGTTAATTTCACTACTCTAAGCACTTCATGCAATTTCTTCTGTTCAGCGCCTCAAATTGAAGCAGAAAGTCTGCACTTCATTTGTGACGCAGCTGAACTGGTTTATCATCCAGTCCAACTGGTTCAGAACTTTGATTGTGAACAAGCAAAATTACAAAAGTGGTACAGAGCGTGTGCAAAAGGAACTTTATTTTTTTCTCTTCCACTGCAGATGCTCAGAGCAGATACAGCAGAGAAATCCTGCAAATGGTCTGCTCTCTACAGTTGTTTGTGTTTGTTATGGGGTTATGGGTGGAGATGAGACGTGCAGCTGTTGCTTTTGTTGACTTGCTTGCTCAACTTTGACTGGACGATTAGTATTTTAGCATGAACCATGTTCAAAAGATGCCCTGCAGAGGGGTTTTTTGCCATGATAACGTATCAACAGACTAGGGCTGGGCAAAGCGATTATTTTCCGAATCGATGAATCTAGTGATTAATTTTTCGATGCATCGATGAATCTAATGATATATGTTACTGCTAAGCAGCTTAAATTAGTTTTGCATTTACGGAGGTAAATCTCTGAGTGTGTGTCTACGTGGGGGGTGTCTGGATGAATTAAAGGGTAAAAACCAGCGTTAGTAAAAAAGTTGAAAACTTACGGTCGTTTTATGATCGCCCATTTCCACCTTACAAAGCCGGCAAAGACTGAATCACTTCCTTTTCGGTTAAAATATCCCCATACTGTAGAACTGCGTGTTCGGGGGGCGTGGTTTAAGTCGACATGTTACCGCTACTCGCTGCCGCCATGTGTTTTTTTTTTTAAAGTGACGACGCATCGAAGCAAATTTTTTACGTCGACGTATTTAAGCGTCGACGTAATCGATTACGTCGACGCGTTGTCCCAGCCCTACAACAGACTCTTAATTCTGTGCATAACCACAACATCAGGAGCCTCTGCTATAAAAATCTGAACACCATTGAAAATGCAGAAATCAGTTCAATTGTTCTACTCTGTGCTCATGCAAAATAATTAATTTCATTATTTATTGAGCCCTTATTGTGATTATTAGAAGACAGTGATTAACATAATATCAGCAACCTTGTATTTTAGAAATCAGACTGTTCATGAAAGTAAATGTGCCCGATAGGACTATAAAATAATCACTGTCTTTGACTTTAATTATAACTTGTACGTTACATTCAGATCACATCGCTAGCCTCTACAGTGCACTGAATGAAGATGGATGAAGATGTCAGAGCTGCATCCCACTTCCTGTTTGGATCAGATGAATGAAATGAGCATGAGATTTTACTGGGGAAATGGAGGGAGAGATTCAGGTTCAGAGGACAGACTCAGCGGTATGAGCTGCAGCAGCGATGATGACACATGCCTTATTGACATAGTTAAGGTACTAACCCTATTGCCACGGTGTGCGTTAAAACATTACCCTTGTGCTGACAGTCAAATATGGCATATGCATGTGTGATTACCACAGTTTTTAGTTCAGCTTGACTTTAAGTCTCTTCACAAGACTTCATAACGTCAGTGTCCGTTGCAGCTTAACTTTTAATCAGTCAGATCAGAAGAATTTGTGTAAATCCACAGCGTCTGTGAGAATCATCGCAGTCTAGAGTTTTCTTCACGTCAGAGTAATTCAGTTGTAGCTGCCTGCACATTCATGGGTGCACTGAAACCACAAGCAGAAAATGGCAAATAAAACACACTTTTAATCCTGTTATATTGCCAAGATACCCCCCCCAAAAAAAGGTTTGCTGCACCTGTGCAACCACTTAGAGCCAAGAATGTGAAACCTGAAGGAATGCTCGCGTTACCTCGGCGTCTTGATTTCTCAAAGTGAGTGGAAGTTTAGTTGCTTTTAACAGGGGACACATCCTGTTTGTAATCGTAGACAGCTGGTGTTATTCATCCACCCACATGTCCTCCCATTTGCACTCCGCTTACAAAGGAATCAGATGCTGCCGTCTTTCTCTTTTCAGTTAACGGCACTGAGGAGACTTCATGCCTGAATGTGAATAACAACAGTTCCCTTGATTGTTTCGTAGTGCCATAAAAATATGGCCTACATCAGTGCTCGCACAATAAAGATCTCATACATTTAGTACTGCTGTCATAATGGGAGCAGGAAAAAGGGAACGAGCTAAGATGATAGACTTTGGACTGAAACATTACATTTACTAATTAAGGCGGTCTGTCTGGTAGATTTTCCCGTCACTTGTTGATCCGTGTAAACTGCAGAATATTCTGAACGCTTTCCTTTTAAGTTGTGAGGGTTTTTAGTTGAGAAAATGAACTATGGCTACTTGAGTGGCGACACAGTGTAGGTTTTAATTATTAGTGCTTCAAATGCTGGTCTCAGGTCCCTCATCTGCAACACTAAAATAGCACACAGACTTTATGCAAGATGCTACAAAGGTGCAATAAGCTGGTAAAACATGAAGTAATGCATTACACAACTTCACTATACTAGAAACAGCAGCTATAATGGTTCGTGGAAAGAATTGTTTTACACTGCCTTTCTTGTGTTTATGCATTTTACTCAGTTGTTTTATGAGTAAACCTTTGCAAAACAATCCAAAATCCGTTCTGGAACCTTCACTCACAGAACTTGGCTGTCTTGCAGAGAAAACATGGAAAGATATTCTGGCTTACTTGCAGATGGATGTGGGCTAATCCTCCTAAACTACTGCTTCTGCTGGCACAAAGCAGAGCTAGACTGGGAAATACCTGCTGGAAAGCTCACCGACTTGCCTTTTGTCTGGAGCTGTGGTGTGCCAGGCTCTCCGGGACTGAGTCCATGTAAAATGCACTTGGAAAACAAAGCGCCTCAAAGTCCCTGGAAAACTGTCATATTTTACCTTATGGGATATATAGAATCCATATGAGCCAATCGCATTAGCGCTTATTGAATCCGCAGATACTGCCAGCCAATCATATTACATTTTATTTGATATAGAACCACCAGCACTCCAATTATATCACAACTTATTTAAGCATGAATACATAATCCTGACAGCCAATTGTATTATAACTTATTGGATGCAGTGCCATAGCCAGCCAATCTTATTACCACTTATTGGGGTGTGAATAAAGAATCACTCAATTGGCAGTGAATTATATCATATTCTCCTGGATGGGGAGCATTCAAAATGGATGGTAGCCTGTTATACTGCGTCTTATTGGATGTAGTATAGCCAGTAGGACAGAAATACAATTGCAGGTGAGAGGCAAACCTAGTAGAAACTTTGAGAAACGGAGATTAAAACAATGGACCAGAGACTGGAGGGCCACTGGCTTTAAATCCATGAGAAACAGAATGAAATTGGCAGATTGGAGACGCTTGAAAAAGTTACAGATTTTCAACAGCCAGCACTGATTTAACGGTGGCGCTGACCGGAATGAGTGGTTATTCTAAATTTAAAGTAATTTTTTTCAGGTTTATATCTGAAGACTACAAATCTACGGTGGCCCTGAGAGGCCAAACGGACTGCAACTTTAGAAAACACCTGCAAAAAGAAAAACGCTGCAAAAGCACACAAAATACAACGGAAATAGGAAAATAACCCGACGGACCAGTTGCACGAACCAAAACATGCTAACCATTGCGCTGGGATTGGGAGACACTTCAAAGAAGTGGAGGAGAGGTAAATGTGTTGTAATCTCACGATTCTTATAACACTACAGATATGTTTGCAGAGTTGGGTAGTAATGGAATACATGTAACGCCATCACGTATTTAAAATACAAAATATGAGTAACGGTAATTGCTAGCATGTTTTGGTTTGTGCAACTGGTCCGTCGGGTTATTGTCTCCCCAGAAACATTTCCGTTGTGTTTTTTCTTATGTCCGTTGTTTGTTTTTTTTTTCCTATTTCCGTTGTTTTGTTTTGTTTTCCTATTTCCGTTGTTTTTTTGTTTTTTTTTCCTATTTCCGTTGTGTTTTGTGCGCTTTTGCAGCGTTCTTCTTTTTGCAGGTGTTTTCTGAAGTTGCAGTATGTTTGTCCTCTCAGGGCAACTGTACAAATCTCTAGAAAATGTCAACATAATCTGTACGATTAAAATTTATAGTGCGCATGAACCACCATGCTGCACAAATGCAATAAATCAGTAGTAACATTTGAGCCACTTGAGTTGACTTTAGTTGTAATAGTCATAAAAGTAATAAATCAAATGATAATATGTGATAATATAACTACTCATGCCCTTTCAGGTTTATTTGTAGTAAGAGTTTACTTTCAGTTTATTTTAAGCACTTGGCAGGTACGCTGTTCCAAAACATCTTGGAGAAGTGGCCCCAGTGCTTCTGTGAGTTTAGGCTCACTTAATTGCTTCTGTTATTTCATGTAATCCCAGATTGACTGGATGGATGATGTTGAGATCAGATTTCTGTGGGGGCCATACCATCTGTTGCAAAACTCTTTGTTCCGTGGAGCTGGTGCATACTGTAGTTTAGTGTTTTTTGTATTGAAATGTGGTACTGCTAAGTTACTCCAAGGTGATCTTTGGTATGTCATTTATTTTTTGTTTTTGTATTTTCAGTGTGAAATTAAATGCAACGGTTTTAAGTTGTGAGCTGCAAAATTAGAGCATTCCCTTTTAATTTTGGCTGGTAACTTTAGCAAACCTAACTTTGTGTTGATTTCCACTCGATCTTTAATTAAGGCAATATGTTTTTTTAAATCTACTCAATTACATATCGCTGTTTCAAAAAACAAGTAACATGGTTGGTTTCTTGCTAGAGCTGGTGACTGGAAACATTGTTTCTCTACCTATATCTACATGTTATTGGCTGTTTAATAATATAGTCAAGTAATGGGCTAAGAATCCTGCCAGTTTAATCATCTTTCTTTATGATACTTTTTAATGCAAGCTATCTTCGTTAGCTTAGCCCAGGTGTCCTAGTAAGCTATATTTTTTACACATTTGAAAAAGTTGGTGGAATAATTTAAAAGAAAAAAAGAAATATCATGACTTGCTACAGTTTCAGCTCATACCCGCCTTCTGCTTTGTTTATGTGGTAGCCACTCATCATTCTTTGTTAATGACATCAGCTGTTCCCTCGGTGTCTTCCTTTCTCTCCTCGCAGCAATAAAACCACCTATGTATTTGTTTGTGCCACACAGTACATGCCCTCTGGGTCTGTTCACATCGATTGGTCTTAACTTTTCTGGCAGAAATCCTGTAAAGACTTGTTATCTAGTTCTGTAATTTATTAAATGTTGCAGTTAAAATACTTCCAGTGTAATACGGGGACTTGTACACTGCCCTTTATGATTTTCCTCTTCAGAACCTTTTTTAGTTTGAACAAATATAGAAAAATTACTCTAGTGCAGCATGACATTTTGTGACTTAGGTGTAGTTTTACATTGTTTAACACCTTTTCAAGCTGCCGGTGAGCAACAGAGAGATGAGTGGAGAAAAAGGCAGGAACCAATATTCATATCTATATAGATGTTAATAGAGCAACACATTTAAAGAAAACAGATATGTAGCTACTGAACATCTAACTCATTTTAACAAAGATTTTCTTAAATTAAAAAATGGAAATAATCTTACAGAATACTTATTAGACCACCTGTCATAATAAGAAAACACAGATATTTTAGAAATCTGGCAGAAATATGTTTAAAACTAAAAACTGTAATATTATTTATTAGGTAACTAAAATCATCAACAAATTTAACAAATCACTCAAATTAAAACGAAATACATAAATACCCAAATTTAAGCTGGCACACTGATCACGCCTAACATTCAGCCACTATTTGTTTTTTCTGCTCGGGAATAAAATATTCTCTAACCAACTTGGACGTACTGGTTACAGAACCATACAAACAATATTTTCTTAATTACTGTTAATTTAACAATTTGGTTTTTAAATATCAAACACTTAGTAAACACCTAATAAATCCAACAGTTGCTACAATTTAATTTGTCAATTTATTGCAGCTTTATTGTACTTAAACATCTGATTTGCAGAGTTAGTGAGACACTTATGCACCTGAAGTTTTTTTTTTTTAATACAAATTTGAGTGTTTGGTTTATTATTTCAAGTGACACTAAGCAAATGACTAAATTAGCCCGGCCACCCTCAGCATTATTTGTTTCAGGCATTCTTTTGTAGAGTATTATGACCTCGATAGAGGCAGCTGCGCGGTGGCCAGCAGCAGTGTTGGGGAGCTCCCAGGTGAAAAGAAAAGGTAAAGCAAGCCCTTTGCTACATGAATGAAGGTTAAAGAGAAAGTTTAGTCTGATACATGTTCAGTGTATTTATGCATTTGGTTTTTTTTCCCCAGAATCTTTTAATAAAATTGAAATTTTGATGTGTGTGTATATAATATACCTCATATAAAACAAGCGCACAGGCGGTTTCTGAATGCCAAGTTTGTCAGTCAGCGTACGCCATAACAAATATTGCAATGTGGCAGCAAATTGTATGAAATGGAACAGTATCCATTTTCCTATTTCTGAGTTGTTACCTGACATGGGAGGGTAAAATAAAAGGGAGAAATGCTGCTGAGTTTACATTTGCCCTCGAGGAGAAGCACTGAATCAGTCAAAATGCTGTTAAATGCAGTCGAACACAGTCTTGAAATGCGACGCCTCAAGGTGCTTTTAGATGTTGCGTTCAGAGGCAAAAGTGAGCTGAGCTTAGAAGTCAAAATTAGCCGTTTTCTACTTTCACTGTTTGCATAACAATACTGACTCTGGAAATTATTTATTTATTTGTTTCATTTATGGCACTTAACCAGTGCTCTCAAGCTTAAATGAGCTAAATTAGTCTCATGCTTAAATTAATGCGTTTTGTCAACATTTAGAACAGCCAATAATGAGTTGTCAAAACATCACAAACAGCAGAATAATTGGAGGATAAATTATTCTTGTGTTGCTTGAATATTCATGTATTGTTAAAGTTGAGTAGAGGTAGAGAACTTAACAGATTTCCCCCCTCCCAACACTGTCTGGAAATATTCAGCAGCAGTGTGGCAAGGCACGATGTTTACAGACCTGGGCAGCCGATGAGACATGAATTCCAAAAATTTAACAAGATCCAGAAGCCTTTATTGATTTCCAGCTAATGTATGCAGCAGAGTAGAAAATGAAAAATTACATCACTTGTCTGCCCTTCATCAGGGCACAGCACTGAATAAATCTGTTTTTAAAGAAGGAGACACAGAGGAAACTGTGGCAGTGCTGCTAAATATGTCCTCCTGGCTCTGTTTCTATGTTATTTTGTTATAGTAGCTTATGTTAAAATCTCCATTGAAAGTGGGTGAAAGGCTAAAAAGCAACAGCTATGGGTCAAACGCATAAAAGTGGTTAGATTAGCTAGCGAACGCTGTGTGGACTCTCAAGTTGGGGAGCTAGTTAGTGTAGCTCAGGCTGCTCTGCAGCACAATCAAAGTTATTGTAATAATGTTCAATGAACGTATGATCTTATTGCCTTTGAAATTGTTGCTTCGAAGATGGCGTTACATGCGTTCTGTGGTGTGCTGTGATAAATCAGTGAAAACTTCAAATCTGTTGCTATCTACGTGCACAAATTCACGTTTACTGCTTACATTTAGAGATCAGTCAGAACCTCGTAGATCTGAAACACAAGTTCAGACATTCCTCTCTAAATAGCGACGTAGTTGCTGTAGGTGGATTGTTTAACTGCAAAATGACAGACATTCAGCAACCTTGCTTTTATTTTGAAAAATAACCAGAATGCCAGAGAGTTGGCAGCCACCCGAGTAGACTTCCCGATTGCAAAGAGTTGCATCACAGACAAGTTGCACTCATTGGTGCAGGCTGACTCAGATTGATTGCAGTGTGTTGGCAATCTCTCATGCATTCATAAATTAAACAGCAGTTTTTTGCAAAACTTTACCAATTTGTGCGAGAGCAACCGCAGTCAGTTGCACCCCCGATTGTTTGTAGGCAGATTACCTCCCATCAGGTGACTTACAATCACGTGGTTGAAAATGGTCGCTCAGAGGTTGAGATTGGGACGAGTTGGTCACCACAACTCATCTCTTTGCATTTGGCAATCAGTTGCCAAATGCAAATAATCACCAATACAATCACGTGGCAACCACCAGTTTTTCCTACTCTCAGAGAAGATGTTGTCCTGTTTTTACAGTGGTGTGACCGAGCCATCAGGTACATAGTGCTGTCTACTAAAACGTGTACACATTGGACTTAGTAATTTTCATACGTGAACTTATGAGAGTTTTAAGAGAATCCGATTGGGATATGTTCTATTATTTCAAAGATGTATGAACTATGGACATAAGAGCACTTCTAATCTGATCAACACAATCTGAATATTTGTTCTGATCACCAAACGGTTATTGTTCCATACACGTGTTTCCATGGTGGTATCGTCAATCTCCAAATATAAGCAGTAATATAGGTCAGTAGTTGGCTTCACTAATTTGCTTTCTGGTGCTTGGTTGGTTTCAGCACAAGCTCTGCCACTATGACAGATGTCAGCTGTCTTACCCGAATGCCACCTTAATTCAGCAACAGTTGGCTTCACACTCTCAAATCTTGGCGTTTGGCAGATAGCCCCGTCGTGTTTATGATTCAGTCTGGCAACCGTCCAGTGAGAGGCCTTCTTCTGTGAAGAGACAATCTTAGAGAAGTCATGGGTTCAAGTTAGGGTAGGTATCGTCCCCGCTGAACAGTGATGAGAATCTCTATCGGTACAGTGACGGTTTCACAACAAATGTCTATACAAAGGAAGGCAAGAAAATGGCCTGTACTGAAAATGTGGTGCTCTGAAATGTAATTGCTTCTAGAGTGCAAACAAATTATGTTTGACTGCTTTGGGAGAGTTTAGAAAAGTTTTTAACTGCAATGCTTTTGTAATAATTACCAAAAATCTTTGGTCAAAACACTCATTAAAATGCAATTGGAACAGTTAAAATGAAGCGTGTGGTGAGTGTGACTTCAACAAAAATGTGTTC
>VURO01046309.1:0-27087 GCA_015108175.1 Pelvicachromis taeniatus | reverse complement strand
GTATATTTTATATATTTATTTTTTATATTTTATATATATATATATATATATATATATATATATATATATATATATATATATATATATATTAGTATAACTATATATTAGTATAACTATATATTAGTTATACTGTGCACTATTAAGCAGCTTGAGTACTTAAGTTTTAATTAAGTCAAGAGTCTAAACACTTTGCAAAACAATTATCCAACACAAAATTATGTTTAAATTCTCGTGCAACAGAACTTTTGACATAATAAATCTCCAGTGGCACACAAGGCTGTACACGAGCATGTTCACGCTTTCCCCTTTTGCCACCCCATTTAAAAAATCTTGGAAATGCCCCTTGGCAGTAGTAAGATAATGATCTCAATGTCTAATTAGCAGTGATCGACAGGCTCATTTAAAAAAGTGAGTTTGTTCATTTTTTTCCCCCAAAACACGTAGTTCTCGAGGTTGAAGTGGGCACTGCAAGCATAGCCAGCAGATACCTTGTAACCAAGAGCATCGAGTGAGTCACAGTAGCTGCCATAGCTCTTTTATTGTTTATCTGTAATAAGATGCAAGTAAATGGTAACAACAATGCAGCTGTGTTCAGTTGCTGATACATATTTTTACTCTATAGTTTAAACTGTAAACAAATTGTTCTTCAAGACTGGTTCCGTTTTAGATGCTGGATGCTACATCAAAAGCTTTCATTTGGGGGGATTTATTTCAAAATTGAAAGAATTGCACCATAGATGCAGTCCTCCTTGCAGTACACACAGTATCCAGACTGCAGGGTTTCAGAAGTACTTGGACAGTCGCCCACTACACATTTTTTTTGGCAGCTTTGTGCTATTTTAATGTAAGACTCGTGCGAACAAGTTGATTGACAGTAGCCATTTTGACTGAAGCAGTGTTGTCTATCCATATGTAAGTGAGGAATGGAGCAGAAATAAAGAAAAAGAAAATGAGGTTAAACAAAATCAGAAACAGAAACAAAGGTAGTGGGTTTGCCAAAATCGTCTGGTTGTGTTCCAACACTGCAAATGTGCACAGGGTAGTTAGGAAATGGCAACCAATCTGGTATTTGTATGGTGCACAGCAGGTCCAAAATACTCTCTATGATTTAGGTGTGCATGTTCCCTTGTCAGTGATAATGAGACTTTCTGGTTAAAACCTCAGAGGGCTAAATAGTGGGCTAAATAGTGGACCGAGTTTCTTTCTGAGTTTATTGGAGGCATATTTTTTCACAGCAAGTTTAATGTAGTACCGCATATCTTCCAATTGTAGCCCGGGCGTTTATTAAAAAAAATTATCCGGCCGGCCCGGCGTTTAAAAGAGACCGGCAGTTGTTGGAGACCGGCTCTTATTCCCTTCTCAGACAGAATTGTCACAGAAGTGAGAGGGAAAGAGGACCCAGGCGCGGTTTTTGGACTGAGGTGAAAAGTTCCCAATTGTGCTCCTCCTTTGCTCCCGAGTGTCTCCTTGTCTGTGGTAGCCCAGTGCACGAGTGGTGCTCCCCGAAACTTCTATCCGCCCGACTCTCCAGGAGAGGATGTAAAAGAGCAGAAAATCACAGTTAGGAGGTTCGCTAGCCGACAGTTCCAGTTCAGTGTAATAATCCCACTTCAATGGTCGCTGCATCCAGCTTAAATGCAGCTGGTCGTAGATGACGGCTGATTCGAAACAGCTGGCTGAGTGATGAGACGGGAGGACCTACGACATTCCACTCACACTCCATACCAGTTGATGGCAGTAATGCACAATTCAGTTGTTTGCCAACCACCAATAAAATTTCAGAAGAAGACAGCACGGAGGGACTTACGGGTCGAAGGTCGCCCGGCTACTATTGGAGACCGGCGTTTATTAGAAACCGGCGTTTAAAAGAGACAGGCTTCTAATGGAAGATAAATGGTATCTATGATTAAGTTTCAAACTAATTTGTAAAGAGGCTGAAAAGGAGGAAAAATATCGACCTGGTCAACTACCGATGCTATGCATTGATTCTTCTCTGATTACAGTTTTAAACCCAAATGTTTAAACTTTGAGAAAGAACACGAAATAAAACGAGTGGAAGAAAAGAATGTCCTGTAACGATGACTTACAACGTTTTTGTTTAAGGTCAGCATGCTCAAGACTGCATGCTATCATTACATAAATTTCATAGCAGCTGAGTTTAATGTGAAACATTTGTGCTGCACTTTATACCTGTGAACAAATGAAAATATGAAGTGAATTTATACAACTTCATTATTATTTTAAGTGCTGGTGTTACCAGGCTCTGAAATTAACACCTTTAATGGGTACATTAAAAAAATTAAAAAGTTCGTTAAGTATTAATGGAAAGCATTTACCACTGCTGAAAAGGCTAAAGTTTGTTTTGAAAGTTAATAGTACTTTGTATTTTTATTATCATGGATATTTGGGTTATTTATAACATTAAGGCACCAAATAAGACTTTTTTTTTATTTTATTTAGAGTATAGCTGCAGTGGAGTTTGCAGCGGAGATAAAGATTTTGTCTGTCCTTTAGAGTGAAAGCGCAAGGACTTCTTTCTTGAGCCGTTTAATGACAAGAAATCCACCGAAGAGGACAGACAAAACAGAGGGCTCAGTAAATCAGGAGGCAATATGCTGTTTTTGGTAACTGCCTCACTTTTTCTTGATGTGAAAAATCTTTCAATTTTGGTATGTCCATTACTGTCTCTCTGCATAGCCTGCAGACACATAAAACAGATTTAAAGGCATTTGGGGGGAATTTATGAAATCATATTGTGCAGTACAAAATGATGCATGTTTGAGGTGAGTGGGTGTAACAAAACAAGAAAATTTCAAGAGTTGACATCACGAAATAATGGAATTCGCTGACGTTTACTGATAGACTGATGGTGAAGCGGTTTGTTCTAAGAAGGGGAGGACGTTTTCATAGAAAATTGGCACTTTCTGGAAGTTCTGTACAGTCTGGCAAACCTAATATTACAAAGATGAAAAGCAATTTCTTGCATTTTGCTGTTGAAACTGCTGGTATGATTTCAGCTTCAGTTCAGTTGGGGATTACCAGCAAAGCAATTTCTGGTGACAGTAATGCAAAACTGACTGTTTTTTCTTACTTTGATCTGAATAAAATTGACCATCTTCACACTGTTCTCACATCATATCATGGTATAAACATTATGATTCTTCATAACGCTTGCATTGGCTGATGTATGTAGTTTTATGGATCTATGTGTATTTCCTCTTTCTGTCCCTATGAAGTCGCCTGGCCCAGAGTCACACCAGAGGGCCTCCTGCTTCTCTCGGTATTTCATTACAGCCACAGTAGGATGCCACCAAAGTGTATATATGCACAACAAACTGAACCTCCCCCTCCTCTTATGCTTTCCCTGCCCTCCTCCCTCGCCTCCTCTCCCTGAGCCTCTTGTTTGATGTCGCTTTCCATTCACCGCCCTTCTTTCATCTTTCTCCCTCCACTGCCACTTTTCCTTTCTCTCTGTTTTCCTCTCCGTGCCTTCTGCATTGGACTCTCCTACTCAACTCCCCCCTTGTGTTTCTTATCTATCATCCCCCCCAGCCAAGCCCAAGAACTCGGCCAATGGTGTGACTGTCCAAGCTGGCACCAAGTCTGTGGTGGTAGCCCGGTGTGAGGCAGCGGACGCCAAACCAGCAGCCACAATCGAGTGGTTGGCGCCGGTGGGAGGCAATCATTCGACCAGCACTACAAGCGGGCCAGACGGCACGGTGACGGTACGCAGCGAGTATCGGCTGGTCCCTACACCGGCAGACAACGGCAGGGAAGTGATCTGCAGAGTTAACCAGAAGACCCAGAAGCAGCCATGGGTTTACCCTATCAAGCTATCTGTGGAGTGTAAGGAAGACACACACATACACACTCTTCAACAAAGCACTTAGTATTGCCTCGAGGGGTACTTTATTTCAATGATCACAAAACCAAGTAAAGTTTTAAATAACTTGAAAGTGCATGTAATTTCAGACACAGATCAGTGCTTTTCAAAGAACCTGAAGCGCTTAACTTTCACAATCACTTGCAAGTGCTTTGCCACTAACTGAGAGACATTAGATACCGTTTCTGTAATGAAGTGTTGCTTGAATTCACGGCTGGGCCCCACTGGTTGGGGACAAGAAGGGGAACAACTGCAATTTAAAGTCGACTAAACAGTAATTTTCTAGGCCAAATAAACAAACAGAGTGTTTTGCTATACCTTACAGGCCCTTGTTACATGTGCGCATTGTAGATGCAGTATAGCAAACCTGCAGAATATGTGACAACACGTTTGGGACGGTGGTGTGAATGAATGCAGAAAGACTGCACACTGCCTCATGAATGCACATCGTGATCAAGGACAAGTTTTCTCAGACAATATTTGTGTACTTGGAATTTATGAAATTACAGTGGTATATCATGTTACAGTCCACTGCTGGAACTCTTGGCTGAATAACTGAGCTAATGAGCTTAAAACCAGCCAGAAACTAATTCAGCCAAGGTTGGTTTATTCGGTATGTCTAACTGTACCACAAATCCTTGGTTAGCAACTCAGTTAACACATCCAGCAGCCTGTTGCTTATATCCTATTTTGCAGTGTAATCCTTTGCCGATTAGCTATAAAACTGCAGGATTTTGTGCACTATTAATTGTTGCACCCTTAATGGGCTCTGCGTTCATTGCTGGTTCTCCTTAGTTGTTAATTTATCAGCAGATTATGACAAATGCATGCACTTAGAAATCTTTAATTACATGCAATATGAGGACAGATGAAGCAGATGCGTATGGAAACTAAAAATGTTCAGTCTACAGTAAACCCAAACTTTATCGAGAGCTCTTTAAGAAGTAAATTGAAGAAAAAACTCCCCAAAGAATTTTCTTCATTTTGTCCTTTTAGGTCTTTTGGCCCTCAGGTAAATCACAAACACACGTTTGCACACAAATAAGCGCACGCACACGGTGCTTTAAATCAATCCATTAAATTCCATTCTAATTTGCATGGGATTAAAATATTACACAGGTTCAGCGTGGCTTTCAAGTGATTTAGGGATGCCGCCAGCATCGTCTCAACTGTGTGACCTTGCTGCCGGTTACTGCGAAGATGGAACCGATTGTCTTCTTTCAGCTTCTTTTTATAATCTCTAAATTTTAGATGACATGCACACACAATCAAAACGTGCATGTGACATGTTGTTGGGAGCAATAACAGGGAAAACATTTTAGATATTCTTACATGCACATGAGGACAAAGACCCCTGACTGCACGCTCTGTGACATCCACAGTGATGTGGCTGCCAGTCAAGCTTTTAACTGATCTTAACTGACTTTCAAGAGGCATGTAAAAAGTGTACATCTCAGTGTGTACTGTATGCACGCGCCAAGATTTATTATCTACAAGATGCGATTGCATTTTCTTTAACAAAAAGCAAAAACGCACATCTGATTTTAATTTGCCTGCTCTCCCCTTCAGAGGTGTCTGCTGGAGGACTGCTGGGTCACCTCCAGTGGTATATGTGTAACTGTGGAAGTCCTGTTCTGATCAACTGCCTGGGATTTTTATCATAGCATTTATGATGTCTGCATAAAGCACACATTGACTTTGTAGCATTATTGCTGATTTAAAAAAAGTGCTGGATTGAAGTAGCAATTGTCAATTTTCACAGGTTTAGCTAAGTGTAGCTTAATCCTCTGGCTGAAATGAAATTCAGGTTTAAGGGTTGCCTTTGTTGCAGGGAGGACTTATGGGTATGTGCAAGCGGTCACAACACAACCTAAATAAGCAGGAGCACTCCGTTGAAGAGCATCCGCCCATCCATCAGTGTTTCTTCCACTTAATCAGTTCAGGAAATAGAGGTCAAATTTCATCAAAGAAGGTTTATGCTTTTTATGGATGGAGTGGAGGAGGTTTTTCCATCGTGCCCTGTTTATGTGCACTTCATTTGTGTGTGTGTGGGTGTTTAGTCCTTTTGGCGGGACACTCGTTCTTCTGTTTGAACTCCGAACCTAAACGTAATTCAAAGTAACCTTTGAGTATAGCGAGGACTGGAAAGACATGTCCTCGTGCTTAAAATTGGTGCTCGCAAAGATAGGAGAACCGCAGCAGGCATGCTCACACAGCGTGATTCCTCGCTGTGTATGTGTTAGTTTAGTTATGGTGTGAAGGATCATGTCTCCTGTCTGCTGTGTAACTCGGATCAGCTTTTATAGGTCAGCGCTCTCTAGGAGGAACACACACATCACACCACACACTTACCATCCCGTCCTGCTTCTTCGTACTCTCGCTGACACACTCTCCTCACACCTATAGCCCTCTCTCTTGCTTTTCTTTTTCAAACCCGAAGGGAAAGAAAGCCACAAGGAAGGCTTTTTTTGCTTCTTTGAACACCCCCCCCCCCCCCACACACACACACACACGCACACAGAGCTTCCTTATGAGCTCACATTACTTTATTTTTTGTTTTTTTGATGCCCTCTAGGCACATGTAATACATGAGCATTAAATCTCAACTTGGTTTTTGTTTGTTTTAAATATTATTTGATGCAGTTTAACATAGTTTGAATACAGAGCATGAAACGGATGCAAGACTTTAGACTTTAATTTCTCTGTAATTTCAATGATTTAAATTTAAAGTTATTATCACTATTTTCTGTCTTTCAGATCTACCCTCTGTGTCCATCGAGGGATACGACCACAACTGGTTCGTTGGCCGTTCTGATGCCATGCTGGTCTGCCTGGCTAACGCCAACCCTGAGCCCACAACAGTCACCTGGACTGCGTAAGGGTCGCACTTAATCCATCCATAGAGTCTTTGTGTTTCCTAGCTATGCAACCATATTTCCAGGATATCTAGGATACTATGCAAACATCAGAATGCAACTTTCATCTTGTTGCCTTCTGCTTTTATTTCCATTTTACTCCTGACCTTCTTGGAAATTGGGTTTGAGTTGTAATCACTGCAGAAATGTGCCTGACAATCTCCTTTTTTTTGCTGTAATGGTAATTAAGGGTAAGTGGTGAGCCAGGTGTATGAGACAGGTGCAGTTTTGTGAGGTGCCCGTTTGCCTGGTTGTTTATCAGCAACATTACACAGAATCTTTGCCGAGAGAAAGAATGTGGCCAAATGAAAAACCCACTAAATTACGTACGGATCTGGAACTTTTTTTTTTATTAAAATCCCAAAACTGGGGCACTGGCATTGGCAGAGGACGGTTCTTTGGCAAAAGATTTTTTTTAAAGTAGATATTCAAATGCATTTGTGTGTTTTTTTTTTTCTTTAAAGAAAAAGACAAATGTCGTTGTGATGGACAGATGGCTTGCTTTCTCTTTATGAATATTGAGCAGGGAGACAGAATGGCTGTTCGCATGATTTTTCACACATTATTGCCATCTTTGAATATTGCAGCAACAAACCATGTTCCTCAAACCACATTTTCTGTCTCTTCCCATTTTTTCCTGCTTTTTTTCTCCTCCTTTCTTTCATGATTTTGTCATTTCAAATTTTTTTTGCCTCATCTTATTTATCCAATTTTCCCAAATATATGACCTCCTCACTGCTTTCTTTTTGTCCCTGCCGCCTTGTCACATCTGTTCTTGTTATCCCTGATTTACACAACGGCTTACCTCTTCTGCTTTACTTCTTCATTACTATGTTCCATTCGTCTCTCCTCTGATCCTTTGTGATCTCACTAAAAACATCTACTCACTACCTCACTTTTCTGTCCTCCCTGCTCTGCCTTCCTTCTCATCTTTTTCCCCATCAACAGGGCTTCTGGGCCGTTGCCAGAAACAGTGGTGGTGGAGGGCAACAAGCTGACAGTGAGGAAGGTGGATGATGCTGTCAACACCACCTTCATCTGTGAGGTCAAGAATAGGCTTGGGTCCAGCAGGCACCAAATCACCACTGTTGTCATTGGTGAGTCTGTTAAAACAGTGACAAAACACACATGCGTGCACACACACACACACACACACACACACACACACACACACACACACACACACACACACACACACACACACACACACACACACACACACACACACACACACACACACACACACACACACTGTGAGAAGGTAGCTAATTAAAATAAAAGAGCTATCTGCACAATCCACATTCACTTTAGGAACAGTAAACCGAGGGAATTAGATGTATAGAAAAAGTGTGAAACCTCTTGCAGTGAAATGTGTGAAAATCCAGAAAGCATAAGAAAATGCGATAGAAGAAGTGGGTGTATATGTCAGACGCCATTTAATATTATGTTAACAGTATTTTAGAAGACTTGAGCATGGAGTTCTTTATTTTTTAACCTTGGGGACACGGACGTGCTTGTGGTAAATGTTTCTAAAGCAAAGTCCACTTACTTAGCTGTTCCTAAATCTTTCATTCATGGCCTACATCATCTTCAGTGAAAAAATTTTGCCCAGGTGTCAGCCCTGGCTAATGATTTCTCTCCATATGCAGCCACCTGTTATCTCATTACTGAGGCATAAGGGTATGACATAAAGATGTGGGGAATAGTTAAATAAGTGAAACTAATGTTTGTAATATTTATCGCATGCATTTATGATGCATGTAAATGGTAAGAACGTGTTAATATGTGAAATGTAGGTATAATGGAATATGACTGCATGGGAGAAATTGTTATTGTTGAAGAATGCTACATATTATTAAAAACAAGTTAGCTTTTTCAACTGTTTATATAAAGCTATCTCAAAGTGTTTAAATATAAACATTTGTCTTCTGCCTATGATTGATAAATACAGTGATTTCAAATAAATTGTTAGTTATTTTGTCTGGAACATAGGTTTTCTTTTCTAGGACGAATACTAAATCAAAGGTTATATAATGAAAACCAGTAGTTGAAATGCTCTGATTAGTACTGATATTGTCACTCACCAGATGCTCTGCATTTGTCCAGACTGTCGTTGCTACATCTCAGTGACTGTGCATATGCAAAAGCATGTGCATGTGCAAGTTTGTGTCTCTGTGCTTGTGCTGTTCATTATGAAAAAACTAAGCACCACCCTACCAAATTTTGGATTTTTGATATACTTGGATAAGAAATTACTTGAAACAGTGGCCCTGAATAAAAGTAATAAAACAACCCTTCAAGAGAAAAAATTGGTTTTTCAATTATTTATTTAGCAAAAACATGAATCGATGTAATTTAGTCTGTGTGGAAAAGCAGGTACACTCATGGCTTCGGAAGCTATTGTCCCCTGTAATAGAAATAACTTCTTTTTGCTGCTTTGTCCACCGGTTTCTGACATTGGCTCTCTTGATTTGTGTCCACTCTTAAGCTGAAAGATATTTGAAGGTGTTCTTGTATGTACTATAATCTGACAAATATTATAGTTTTCAATCACTTCTCCTGATAAGCTTTGCTTTGTTACTGTGGCTAAACAAACACCTTTGATTCATCTGTCCAGAACACATTATTTCTAGGGTCCAGTGGCTTAATTGATAATATCCGGTGTGGTAGACATGTCAAAAGTATACATGCACAAAAAAACTGAAAATGGTCTGCGTCATACATTAATCAGATTTCTAAAACCATGTGTACGTATACCTGTAGGCTTTTTTGTTTAATCAAGTTCACAACCATAAATGTTCAGTGCAATGCATTTCAGTAATATAGATGCATGGACATGAGCATGCTATTCTTCCATTTATTTACTGCATCCATTATCCGTTAATATGCACGACTTGTTGCTGTTATTATATATTTACAGCTATCAAACTGGTCACAAAACAACTGTGTAGTTTCCCCACTCTGAGATATTTATTGAAAATTAAACTGTTACAGGCTCACATTATTACCACAAATGATAATGAGCATATAGAGCATAATGATATTGTCAGAATAACTGGTCATAAATTCAGCAGATTTTCACAAAACATATGACCATATAGTAAAGATGTGTCCAGGATGACTGCATATCCACCTGCCCAACTGTTTCTTCAGGTTTCTTCCTGTCAAAAGGAAGTTTTTCCTTCCCACTATCACCAAGTGCTTGCTGAGAGGGGTTAATTTGATAGTTGGGGTTTTCCCTGTATTATTGTATGGGCTTTATTTCCAATATAAAGCAATTTGAGATCTGCTGTGATTTCATGCTGTATGAATAAGATTGAATTGGACATATATGGTATACTATATAATATCTGTGCCTTTCATATTATTTTTTGATGTTTGTTTTCCTGTACTTCTCTGAGAACTTGGTGAACTCCTTTTCATGTTCAGGTGCACTTTTAAGCAGATCCGCATTCAATCTATACAGTGTCATCCCCATCAGGTTACACACTGTTGGTTTTTTGAAGGACTAACCACCACACCACCGTGCTGCCCACAAATAATAATTCTGCTGGTTTTAATGCTAGTGATAAAGTGAATCCAAGTGAGATATGCTTGGATTCACTTTATCACTTTGATTAAGTGATCTGCAGTAAAATTAGATGTATGAGTTGACAGATCATTATAGGTAAAGTGATTCCATATTTTTTACAGTCTCTCTTTGATTTATGACCCCACTATATGCATTATCAAATTTCCCTTTCTCCTAAATGTTTGTGATAATGAGTCATGATTCCACACAAGTGAGCACATTGTTCTTTTAAGTTTATCTTCATGAATGGGATGGCGCATATACCTCTATCAGGCCCCATTCTGTGCATGTGAAACAGTTATAAATGGGGGCACTAGTCTTTGCCAGTACCAGGAATCTATAGCTTTGCTTCAATGATGCATGTGCTTTTTCCTGACACACCCACCTTTCAGGTAAATTTCTGCATTCCCTTCCATGAGACCTTAAATTTTTGTTTTGAACTCACTGGGGTTTCCTGTGATTTCTTGCACAATAAAATGATTTCATTTTTGATTTCTTTCACTGGATGTCGAGCCACCTTTTTTGGAAATTTTTAAAGCTCCACCCACATGTGAAGCAATTTGTTTGTTGCGCATTGCTTTGTAGTTACAGTTGGTCCTATTGAAGATTCCAGTCATAAAATTATGAAAATAAATGAAATATGTAATAACATAAAAATAAAATGCCAGTTTTATGTGCTGTTTACACATATTGAATTTATTCATAGACACTATCAGAGGTTTGTTTGTGTAAGAATGTAGCAATTTCCATGAGATGCACTGTTTTCTCTCATGACAGTTTGTATTGTACATTTGCATGCATATCTTTATAATTTACTGCTTCATTTGCAAGAGGAGTACTGGAACAATTATTACGTCCCACTCTACTTGGGAAATAAATAATAAAAAGGTGCACACATGCGCATACACACGCACACACACATAGACACACTCATGTTCAGGTGAAGAAAGGGAGGACCTCTGGTCAGTGTTCTCTGGTGTTTGTTTTGTAATTGATTCCCCTCAGTCACACCAACACACATTTCAAATAATCTGAGCTTGAGACACAGCAGAAGAGACCCTTTATAAGCCAGTGCACCTGCAACAGACATAGTGAGACAACTCACTGATGATTTTCAGGTACTTAGGAGTCCTTCTAGATGTCCGGAGAGACCAGAGAACGCACACACACGCATGCTTTGATACAGTTAACTACTGAGTACACACTTCAGTGGAGAGGAAAGAGGTGGCGTGTGTGTGTGTGTGAGAGAGAGGCATACTGTACATAGAGATGTAACAAACACTGAAATCTGAAATTTAAATATATTTATATTTATGTGCGTGTTGAACATATAAAGGAAAGGCAATAGAAGGCATTACTGGGTCACAGCAGTTAATTATTGGATAACATACAGAATAGATGTTAAATATATATGGGCCATTATGCTTATTATGTTGGAAAGAAAAAGTCTTTCCTTTTTAGCCATCCATCCTGGTTTGAGCAAAATGAGCAAGTAATCTGTCTTTATAGTGTTCAAATGACAGAACTTTTAACAGAGCCATGGCCTACATACAGTACACTAATACAGAGGGGAGAGGGCAGTGAGAGAAATACTAAGAGTGTAAATGAGAATGCATATGAAGACCGAGAGAGAGAGAAGTTGGGGAAGAGGTAGAGAGCAGAACAAGTGTGTGAGAGATTGGAACAGAGAGGAACAGGCGCTACTATGCTATGCAGTGGGAGACAAAGTGAAAGAGAAAATGAAAATGTATTCCCTAGCAGACGTAATTAATCAGGAATGACTTTTCCATCTTGTGCTGCTCGGCTAGTAATGTCTAGCATTAAGTAATGACATCATAACTATGTCTGCTGTGAATTTATACCTTGGATGCGAAGGGAAATCCGCCAAACTGACCTAAAGGCACGGTCATACAGGGCTCTGAAATCTGTTGATATTAATGACTGGACTCAAATATTTCATGCTAGCAGTAAATTCTGCATCACATACAAGAGAATCTCACATCTATCTGTCATTTAAAATCCGAGAGAAGAGCGTGAAAAAATGGAAATAAAAGCCCATGTGTATATCATATGAAATGGCTCGACAGACTTCAAAATTATGAGTACTATAAAAGTGACGTTGCATTGCTCGCCCAGTTGTGTTTTACCACCCATTTGTATGCAAGGATAAATGTCATGTCTAGTGTAGTTTTTAAGCTCTTCTTCAGAACCACCATGTTAATGTTAATGCTGAGTAACAGAGACCACTCAATTCATCTTTTTAATAGTGTTTTGCCTGAATAAATGAAATAAATCTAAATAAAGTTCTGCTGCATGCTGTTAAAACCCCGGATACATCATGCAGCTATCAGCTGCAACAAACTATGATACCTTCAATTTGCATCATGTCTTAAACTTTGCATTTGGCTGCTGCAGAGTTTTTAATGCAGCCACGTTTGGCACGGCAATTTGTTGCTGTTTTCCTGCACCTTGTGGTGCAGACGCCTCGCTGTGGTGGGAGCTGAGGGTTATTTCATAACACAGGATTACTCAGCCAGCCAGCTCTAAAAATAAGCATGAAATGAACCTCTCAAATGGAGTTCATAATGAAAGATCTGTCGGCGTGACTACAAGACACCCATGAAAACTAATATCCAAATTTAATTTGACAGATTATTCAGTACATCAACAGCTATGGTACATTTTTTAAACCAATTCCAGTAAAGTTCGTAATTTCCACTGCTTCCCGTTCATTTGTCCCATTAGTGGCCGTGCAATGCATGCTGGTAGCGGCGGCTCAAATAGCAGTCTGCCACACTGACTGCTTCATGCTTCGCACTTCTTCTAGAAGTGAACAAACTTCTCTTTCACAAATGCAAGGGCAACTTAGGAAATGTTTTTAGTTGAGTGACGCATTCCCACAAAAGCCTTAAAGTGTGTGTTACCAAATGAGGTTGAGAAGTTCTTCTTTTGTGCCTTCTGCAGCCCTGATCCTACAGCACAGCATCAGCACTCCTTGAGCTGGGATGCTGAGGGTTTTTTCATCTATTTCCTTAGCTGGTCTGTGTAAACTATTCCTTACTGCACGAGTCCCCATAGCTATGAAACTTAAATAGCCCAGATAAAAGTAATATGGTAATTACTAAACCAGGTAGGGAGAATCACTTTTTGATGACAGTGCAGGGTGAGCTGGTAAGAACTGGTCTGAATTCAGTGATTTACTTAAAGGCATGAGTTTGAATAACTATCCCATATTGAATGAGTGCCAATCTGGTATACCCTGCAGCTTCAAATCTGCTGGTCTGGTGAAGCCACTCGATGAATATAAAGGCTAATGGGTCTGTCAGTCAGACACGTTTGCGGTTTTATTATTTCCGCTTTGCCTCTCTGTTAGCATGACATTTTCTATAAGCTGTAGGCTAATAGCTGGCTAGCAGGCTAACATTAAGCAGGCTAATGTGTCTGTTAATGTTACATTAGTGTTATTTCATTTTTTTTCTCTCTCACTTAGTTCCATGGTTTAAGGGCAAAGTGTGTGTACGTGTGTGTTTGTTTGACACTGGGAGAGCGTACCTACACTCCGTGTGTGTGCGTGCGGGGTGGTTGCGCGTGTGTCGGGTATTTATGAGTGTGTGTGGATGTGCATTCTACATATGGAGCCAATGAGTTACATTTCCATTTCAAAGCGGCGAGTCAGCAGCAGCAGAAGCCACTTTCATCCATTAATGTGATTTTAGGGAGAGAGCGAGACAGTGAGACACACACACACACACACACACACACACACACACACACACACACACACACACACACACACACACACACACACACACGGAACGACATAGAGCCACAGTGATAATTACTCTCCAGGTTGGCAAAGGGTTCAGATTGTTTATTAGTGTCTCTGTCTCTGTGTTCCTCTCTTCCTGTCAACCGCCTCCCATTTCCCAGTCTTTCCTTGTTTTTTCCTCAAATTATGTGTACCCCACTCATCTGCTGAACAGTCCAATGTTTTAATGCTGCTGTCATTCACATTAACAGGGTCGCTGAGTGTTGCAGTATCATTCTCTGTGAAAATTTAAAAAGTCTGCAGAGGATGAAATGTTTTGAAGAATAAAGCGTCCGTGTGCGAAAGTGTTTGTCTTTGCCTTGAAGAGAAAAATGCTTAGAGTTAGGGTTAGAGCCGCGTGTGTTAGGGGGATCAGTGAGGGGATTACTTTGTGCTTGAGTGCCCTTTTGTGTGTAAATGTCCGTGCGTAAGCTAAAAGAATGCACGTGCCACCGTGTTTAGACATCATTTGGTGTATACAGCTTTTCTGAGTGCAACCATGCGAGAGCTGTACAAGCTGTGTGTCATATTAGTTCAGTATTGTGAGTTGAAAGTGAATGTGTTAGTTCTGAATTTGTTTATGTATGTACGTTAGCTTGTGCGAGTGTTTATATTTGCTTCTATGAGTGCGCCCATGTGAAGGAATTTGTGTGTATGTACTTCCATAACGTCTGGAATTTCGTGTGGGCAGATTAGCACAGGAATAGCACAGCCTCCAAATGTAAACTATGGAGCTGTAGATAAGAAGGTGTTTTGAATAATTCTGTGTGTGCTTGCATCGATAACCTGCGTCTTTGTGTGTGAACTTGTGTTTAGGCATTTTCCACTCAGCGTGTGTGTGTGTATGTGTGTGTATGCATTTGAGAATAAATGCATTAGCCACAGGCTATCGTTGCTCCAGTAGCATCGTTCTTATTCTATCCATTTTTAATGATTGGTAATGGTCGCTGGCAGTGTTGAACCTACATCATGAGGACACAGCAAAAAAAATGGTCCCGTGGTAGACAAAGAGAAATAGACGGAGGAGGTAGACGAAGGGAGGTTCTGAAAGGAGAGGAGAGAAGCTTGGAGGGTTTGTTAATAGATGTTAGCTTCTGGAAACAAACATCATAGGGGGTACTGTTGAAAAGGTCCCACGATACAGTGGGACGCTTCAGTACAGCCCTGCAGGAGGGACGGTGGGTGAGGAAGAGTGAGGGAGGAGGTGAGAAACGGGCCAGAAGGCTTACTGACTGACTGATTGTTTGATTTACTGACTAAATGATGGACTGCTTGTTAAACTGACTGACTGACTGAATTGCTGGTTGATTGGTTGTGTTACAGGCTGGCTACGTGACTGAGAGAGGCAACTGCTGATTTGTTGGAAAACTTTTTCAAGGTATCTTTGTAATGGCAGAGCAGGAGAGATGTGAAAGCCGGTGGAGAGCGAGAGCGCAAAGGCAAGGCCTCTTAACTGTGCTTAAATACCAGTAAACAAGGGTTAAAATAAGTTTCCAGAGTCCAAGGGCCAAACCAAGTTCTTAGCACATTAGGCTATTTAATTGTTCCTTGTTAAATTGAGATTTTATTTGTTTTAATTAACCACCACAAAGTGCTTTATTACCAATGCTTCCTTGTGCCATCCTTGAAGGAAATCGCAGGATTGTAGCCACCAAAATGTTGTTGACTCAAATAGAACGAAATTGAATCAAATTAAACTGGTAGCACACCGGAAACATTTGAAACAATTTCTCAGTCCAGGTTAAGAAAAAGATTAAAAAGGCTTACGACTTATGTTCTGAGGTTTTCATGCTATGCTGACATCTGAAAGTGTAAACTGAGCATTATTGCCCTGTCAGCTGGAGAGGAAAAGGCAGAGAGAGGAATGAGGAAGTGCAGAAAAATGGAAAAGAGTGGGAAATTGTGAGTGAGTGAGAAAAGCAGGGAGAGGGTTAAGGAGAAAAGGGTTGAATGAGGAGAGGGGAAATAGGAAGAGGAGGGAAGGCCTTAAGCAGTGTGATAAGGAAATAATAAAGGGAAGGTTGTAAAATGCTCCAAGACTGGAGCAATATCAGCTACACACACACAGACACATGCATCATGTACTCCTGTATTTGTGGGGTACCCGGGCCCTCAACTTAACCATTAGCTTATCCTTAACCATTACAACTGAATTCCTGAATGTACAGTTCACGATAAGTATAGACGGATACTGTAAATGTTGATGCCTTCAAGGGAAAAGCAGGCTTCTGCATATGAGGATGTAATACCATACTTTCTTTGAGCTACGTCACACTTGAATGTTGAGTCATCAAGTATTTGAAAGCATTGTAGCAGGAGACACTTGCTTATGGCATGAACAATTTCAGGACTCACGGGACCAAAATGTGCGAGTTCGTATCCTAACTTTAGTTTTGTAATACAGTGCTGTGATGCCTGTGTTACTTTTTCTTTTAGTTTTTCTTAGGTTTTTTTGGTTCTTTAATTTTGTGACATAAGTATTTTTATTATATAGTTCCAATGTACAGAACTTTGTGTCAGCTGTGGTTGTTTTAAAGTGCTTTATAAATAAAGACGGATGGGTGGTGTTGTGATTAGATCTGAGTGTTTTAAATGTGTGATGTGGTTTCCGGACTTTACACAGTCAAGGAAGAACACCCGAGCTAAAGAACCAGTGTTACGCTTAAGCGTGGTTGTCCAAATGTTTATTAAGTAACATTAATTAAGGGTTTTCTATCAAACAAAAGGAATATTTTAATGAAGCGAACACACTGATTCAGAATGGGTAATTGCCATAAGGACTTGTTGTCATTGGAAGAGGCTGCTGCAGCTGCAGGCAAAGAGGAGCAAGATTGTTAGTGGATCATGGAAGTTTAGTGCTTTATTACATCTTACATTAAGAACATCATTTGGAAAGTGGCTGGGTCATGACTGAATTTGTTTTTTGAATTGGTTGATGAAGTTAAAAATAAATTCAGTCATAGGCATTTCAAGTTTACTTTTTACATGAATGAACTCCACAGTTCTAGCATGTTTTAACTATCCATTAATAATATTAAGCAACATGAGTTCAGTAATGACACAGAAGTTACTGTACAGTGGGCTGCAAATGCTTCCTTTCTTCTGGCTGCTTTCTTTTGGGCTCAGAATAGCAGATCATATGCCTCCATCTAACTCAGTTTTGATCATGTGGATGTTTGATTTGGTGAAAAGTTTTTACCAGATGCCCTTCCTGGTGTAACACTCTCCACTTCTCTGGGCTTGGGACCAGCACTAGGAGTGTACTGGCTTGTGGCACAGTGGCTGGGGTTAAATGAAGCTCATCTGCAGTGACACTGTTTCACAGTGCCGTGACCCGGATTCATACCATGGTTAGCTGTGGCCACACTGCAGAATACTAACTACTTTACAATTACAGCGAGCTATGATGAGCTGACTCTGAATGTTTTTAAAATGATATATATCTAATGATGTATTATTAGATGTAAATTCTATCAGATATCCTCAAATCCTTGGTAATGATTACAGTGAGGAGACTAAAGTACAGTGGCTTGTTATGATATTAAATAGTAAGGCTCAACTTCTATACAGCCCAGTATTGTAATAGTTTTAGAGTAATTACTGTAGAACAGTTTCATGCCAGACTTCATCCCCGGGGTGTCAATTAGGGCTGTTTCGTCAAAACTGCTGGTGCTCATTTACACACAACTGGGTTATGGCATAAGAGTTCTTGGCTCCAACTTTCTTCACTTGTCAACATGGAGTGTTACTCCAGTGAAGGGGCTTGTTTTAACTCAAATCATGTTTTTTTTTGTTTTTTTTCCCCTAAACATAACCAGCAAAGTAGCTTTTACATCCTAAACCTGCCTAAAATGAAATTCAAAGTATGTAGGGGAAAAAAACACCAAGGTCCCAATGGGACATGAACCACAGACCTGACTGATAACCCTGCAACCTGTGCTTTCACCACCTCTCCAGCCTCCTGTTGTAGGTCTCTAAAAAGAAACCATTATCTTTCAGTTGCTGATATAGCTGCAGCACCAAAGGACACAGGTGGCATCTGAGAAACTGCACTGGGATGAGAATGCATGGTTCATGTGATGTAGCTACTATTAATGTGTTGTAACATATCATGGAAATATTACGGGCACCTCTGTGATGGTCCCTGGGCTTAGGGTTCAGCGAGTTCATGGTTCCACATTCTTTTGAGTATGATTCATGTTTGAGTTTTGCTCCTTTTGAAATTTAGGGTTGTTTACACACTTTCTGGTGTTTTGTTTATTATCCCTCCCCTGTGTCCTCTGTATGTGTTTAGTCTGTTCTTTGAGTTTTGTATTTTGTTTTTTGGTCCTTGGGTTCTTTATGTGCTCAGTTGTTCACTTTTATAGTTGTAACCTTGAAGCTTTTAGTGCTTTTAGTTTTCGAGTCTGCATCTTGTTTAGTTTCCCGTAATATTTGGATGCCTAGTTTCACTGTATTTATCTTTGGGTTTCATCTGTCTTTAGTTCCCCTCCTGTTTTCACTTCCCTTGTTACCTTCTGTGTATATATTGCCTCAGCCTTCCTTTGTCCTTTGTTATATTGTCCACTTAACTCTGAATCCCCCCTGTGGGTTCTAAGCTTGTGTTTCTATTGTGAGGGTGGTCTCCGGGTCTTGAAAATCTTGTTCTAATGGTAGTCAAACCAGATCATTATTGATATATACTGTTATGTCAAAATGTGCCATTAAGAGTACAGGGGAGGCTGTCAAATGCTGTTTTTATAGAAGAAAGAGTTAAATACCCCTTTAAGGTAAAGTCCTGTATTTTGGTTGGTATGAAAGTTGTCAAAAATTGCGTGTGTAGTACACACACAGATCTGTATGAAAATTCATTTTGCAGTGTCCTTTACAGGCCATTAAATCTGAACAATGGCATTTGCTTACCTCATGTCTGACAAACCATAGCTGAATTACCGGGCTTTTCTGCCTGTCATCCTGCCTGTTTGTTTGCCTTTAAATCAAGCAAACAAACCATCCTACATTTTAAGGAGTCCAGAGCCAGAAATCTTTTCCCAATGTTGGAATCCGTAGAGAAGGCAAAGCTGAGGAGAAAGAGGATGAAAAATAATGCAGGGTGATGGATAATGAGCAAATCCCAGTTGCCTTGTTTTTATTGATGTATAAGTCTAACTTGGTTTTTTGGGGGTGTTTTTGAAGTCAAATTTGTTCTAATTCTGCCAAAACTTACCAGCAAAGACATTATCAAGCCCCTTTAGCATGTTAGACAATAAGCTGCCTCTATAACGAGTTTCAAGTACTGCTTCCTGAATGTCAAGAAGCAAGCAATTCTCTCGACTCTCTTTCTCTCACCCCATTTTCTTCCCTTTGCTTTCCACTCATCCCTTATCTCATCTCTTGTTTCATCCCTCTGCCCTTTTCTCTCTCCTCATGTCTTTCCCCCTTCTTTCATCCGTGACTCTGATTCTTATCTCTACATTTCATCCTTTGCTTTGTGTATCGTTTGTCTGCGTTTTCTTCTCCCTGTCACTCAGTCTTCTGAATTTGTTTCTTCCTTTTGTCTCCACTCTCTCCTCACTTTCATTGCTCTCCTCCTCCTCCTTCTATTCCCTTAATGTCTGTCCTCCCTTTCTTCTTCCATCTCTCTCTCTCTCTTCCTCTCTGTCCCTCTTGGTCCCCCCCTTTCTCACCAACTTCCTCTGCCTCTTTCCTTCTCACTCTCCTTTCCATTTTCTTCTGATATCTCTTACCCCTGCTCTCTCTCTGCCCTTTTGAGTTCTTTGATTAGGTTGTTGGCATTTTCATTGAGATGTCTATATGACCACTGAAATAACTCACAGTCTCATCTGGTCTCTATCTATTTCTTCGCCTGCTGTCTCTTCACTTTCTTTAACATCTGCTCATTTCCTCCCTCTCTCGTCACTCATTTTTGTTTTCTCACTCCGTTTTATCCTCTTCCTGTGCTACTTTCTGCCTCTCCCAGTTTCTACTTTCGCTCTCTCTCTCTTTGCCTCAGTACCTCTTTCTTATATTTGCCTGCTCTTTCATTTTCTGCGTCTTTTTGCTCTCATTTCCCCCTCTCAATTTCCTCTGCCGCTTCTGTAGATCGTTTGTCTAAATATAAGATGGCCACATCACCCACTGTTGGTATTATAAACAGCTTTCTGGTCAGTAACACAGAAACAGAGACACAGGGAGCAAAAGAGTGAGGTGAGGTGAGGTGAGGTGAATGTGCGACGCTGGTAGTGGGATTGTGCTGACGCTGCAGTTTTCTTATGTTTCTGGCCGTAAAGAAAAAGAAAATGATGTTTGAAAATAGAGTGAACAGGTTTAAAAATTAGGTGGGGTGCAGGGTGGGCGTAAGAGGAGGCAGGGTGAGAGCTTATAGAGAAGAAAAATTAGATAAGAGGAGTGGAAGGAGAGGACTGGGGAGAGGTGAGATGAAAAAAGCAGGAGAAGAACGAGCAAAATACAGAGAAAACGAGAGGGAGAGCCTGCGTGTCTACATGCCTCTAATCTGTTGATGGTTGAGGAGAAGCAGACAATAAGTCATTATCTCTCAAAGACTTAGCTACAGCAGTATGGCACTGCATACCGCCAGTGCCAAAGCAGCTTACAACAGTTACTTTCTCACATAAAGTAACAGAATAGCGTATCAAGGCAGCGTATAAATAAGGAAAATGATAATATATCAGTACCCACAGCTTAACAATGATAATGATAGAGTGTGATACAAAACTCCAACACGTAAGAGAGTGAACTAACACTAAAGTGCCTAATGAGGGAAGAAGCGTATGTAACATTATGTGAATACCCATGCTGTGCATAAAGAGAACAGATGGTTAATGTCAGCATTACGTCAACTGAACAGGTCATGAAGAATGATCAAATTAACAAAAGCTACACATTCTTGACAACTACCACTTCTAAACATGTAGAAAGATTAACTCCAATTAAATTGTTGCTATAAAGAGATTGCCCCCTTGGCAACAACTGGTTGCTAGGGAAAATGTGTATTCCCTGACTGGTTGGCAAGCGGTTGCTGGCAGTCACAATGTGAAATTGGCTGTTAAAGGGTATATGGCGCTTCACCAAAAACCTTCGCCCTTTCGTTGCTGGCAACATGCTGACGTCACCTGTAGTTAGAAGATGTTGGGTAACACAGACAGAGAGAGTATGCTTTCAAAGTAAATATTTGGCATTACTACTGCAAATGACATATTTCGAAAGGTACAACTTTCACTTTGAAAGATGAACAGGCTTCACTTCTAGTTTACATCAGAGTTTTTACACTTTTACTACTGTTTGGAGAATACTTTCAAAATTCAAGATTCTTTATTTGTCATGTGCATAGTCATACGAGTACAACACACAGTGAAATGTGTCCTCAAATTCTTTTTTGACTGTGAAAAAAAAGAGATTATATACAATAAGTAAAATAAATAAAAAAAATCTGAAAATATACATTGTGGGAATGGAATGTTAAAGTGTTTTGCGCCATAATAGCACAGCAATGTTTGACAGAGCAGTGCAGTATAAACAATTGACCTGAGTAGTGTAAACGGTAATGTACAAACATACATTACCGTACACATACACAGTAGTGAAGCAACATGATCATTGTAGCATCATGTGGAGTAATAATGAATCAGATATGATATGGGATATGACTGTGAAAGTTCTGGAATGTGGCAAGAATATAATATAAGGTCCTGTTTCAGTGACTTATGGATGGTATGAGGGGAGTGGGGGCATGCTCAGATTTAGGACTCGGATGGTCTGAGGATAGAAGCTCCTCTTGAATGTCTCTGTTTTTGCCCCGATGGTGCGGAACCTTCTGCCTGATTGCAGAAGTTTGAACAGTTTGTTATTGGGACAAGTCCTTTAATATCTGAGCTGCTCTGGACAATCATCTCCTGGTGTAAATGTCCTGTAGGAAAGGGAGAACAGACCAGCAGCAGCTTTTTGCCGCATGGATCACTCTCTGAAGAGCTTTCTCTCTCCTGAACACAGCTATTCCCATACCAGGATGTGATGTTCTGTGTGCTCCCTCCAATGCCTAAATAGAAAGTCCTGAGGATCACTGGAGAGACCCTGAACTTTCTCAGTTGTTGGAGATGGTACAGGACCTGAAAGTGAGCAGACCATGTCAGGTCTGAGGAGATGTGGACACTGAGATACTTGAAGGACAGCACCCTCGCCACTGGAGCTCCGTTGATTATAAGGGGCTTGTAGACGCTGTGCTTACTCCTTCTCAAGTCCACAACAGCTCCTTGGCCAAGCAGACATTCAGCTGGAGGAGGTTGTCCCTGCAACACGATGCCATGTTCTTCACCTCGTCCAGGTAGGCCCAACACCACTGTGTGATCAGCAAACTTCACAATGGTATTGGAATCATGAGTTGCCACACAGTCAGAAGTATAGAGGGAGTACAGCAGTGGCAAGAGTACGCACCCCGGTGGTGCTCCCCTGTTGGTGGTGATGCTGTCAGAGACAGTTTTCAGTCAGCGACAGTCAGCACTCTCCAGCAACTACTTGCAAAAAATAAAAATTCATACATAATTTATTATTTAATATTTATATCCCGGCATTCCAATCAGCTGAACATATAATTTTAATGAACTGGAAACAACACAAAGCAGACTGTTTCTTTATGAGACCCGGCATACAGATGAACAGACAGAAGTGATGGGCTGCCCTCCATTTGGTTTTTGTTTTCAGTGTTGCACATCAGACTTTAATGTGCTTAATGTTGTGCATCAAGAGCCATAAACCTTAGTTTCCCCTGTATTACCATTAATATTTAATTGTGAACTTGATGCACCTCCATATGCAGTTAAACCTGAGTGATTAAAAAGTTAATGTACTTCCTACGGTTATAATGTTTGTGTTTGGTGCTATGTGGAGACACATGATATCTGCAGTGGCCTTTTAGGTATTTTATTTGTGGTATCTCTGGAGATTTTGGGGGCAATACTTAAAGTCGTTGCAATATTTAGTCCTGATGATATGGGCTGTATGACACTGAATATTGTCTGTAAGATAACTTACCTTTGTATCCATACTGCTTGTTGTGCAGATAAGTGAGAAACACTGACGGAAATGTGTGTTGTACAAATGCAACTGCCAAAATTACTGTAAGCTGCTCTTTGAAAAGCAAAGCCATCCTTCCCAGTTCGTTGCTTTGCCATTTTCCTCAGTAAGTGGGAGTGCAGAGAGAGGTGAGGCTACAGTACAAAATGAAACATTTAAAGCTTCACAAAGGTGACATTAAATTGCACAGGTGTTCTTTGATATTGTGTCCATCCTCTTTAAGAATGCATGCATTTCGCGGTGATCAAAAAGGATAAATGTCTCATAAATATACATGAAAAATCCACATTTACTGTCTTATAATCTCTTTCAGGCTGTCTTCCTGGCTCTAGAAACAGGAGGAAGGCCAGATTTGACACCAGTGCTGTTAAAAAGCTGACGTCACTGCACTGACTAAGACAGAGAACAGAGAGAGGTGTCACATAGCCAACCTGCTCCTCTCCTCTCCTCTCCTCTCCTCTCCTCTCCTCTCCTCTCCTCTCCTCTCCTCTCCTCTCCTCTCCTCTCCTCTCCTCTTCTGCTCGACTCCTCCTTTCATCTCTGACTTCTCTCTTGTTCTGTCCTTCACTTGTTTTTTTGGCGTAATGATGCCTCACAGCTCTAAGTTATTAGATCCAATATAATTTTCAAAGCAATAAAATCTGTGGATTTTATTCTTTGTCTTTATTTTTTTCATTACCCTCAGAATGTATTATAACAAGCTTACTTTTGATCCTTACAGGCTCAGGTTTAATTACATTCAAAGAGACATCACTATCAGCCATGGAGCAGAATAAGCAAAGGAGGCTTTTTTTGATTAAGACCATAGTTTCTGTTTTGGGTTCTATTTTTTTTATTAGTTAATATCTGGATTCTTCATGATATCAGTCATGACTGGAAGTTTGAAATGTATTTTTCAATAACCTCATATTCATATGGAAAGTTAGGCTCTCTAAATCCAGGATGGTGAATATTTAGCAAGCAAAATGTCACATAGGAATATGGTATTAACCTTTTGATACTGAATCACTTACTATGCAAGTTATTAAAATAAACTTTTTTCTCTTCAACCAGAGTCTGGATGAGTGTAAATGCATGTGTTTCAGTGTGCAGTTTGTTGAGAAAGGTCAGTGTGCTGCATTATCAATTAAATTTTTTTTTTGCAACACATTCAAACAGATACAAAAAGAAAATAGACCGGTTTCCACTCCACCTTATAACACTTAATAAATTAACGAACCAGTCCAAACCTAATATTTAATAAATTTAGTATGAAGTCTGAACAACAAGTCTTCACGATTAAATGCTCTGTCATTGTTGCAGGAGGGTTATGGGTTGATTTTTTTCATACATTTTCATCAAGATACAATTATTTTCACAAGGTTTCCGGCACTTTTACAAATATTTTTAAGAGACCTCTTATCTTTTATTAAGACATTGTTTGCATGTCAGTAGAAAGGGAAATAAGAAATCACAACCCAACACTGATTATTATTTTGGAAAAACAGTTTCTTGTCTTTCTCATTTTGTGGGAGTATTTTTAATTCTTCCTTGGCAGAAGTTTTGGCCACTTGGGGGCAACAAAACAAGTTATAACGTTACACAACAGTGATATTAGAAATAGTTGGCCATTTACATATCCAGCAGACACAACACTGGCAATGTGAATTTTTTTATCTGGAGTGTATTTGTCATCAACCTGATGACTAAGTCCCATATTTGCTTAGCTTTGTTTTTGTCTACAAGCAGTCACTGATGACTCAGTTCCCATCAGTCATTACTGACATGCTATTTACCTCTTTGAGGGGAAAGGACAGCAGCTGCTTTTAAGCTGGATAGCTTTCTCCTGGTGCTGGGGGGGTAAAATATGCTTAAAAAAATCAATTAATATAAGGAAAAACTCATAGCTTTCTGTTTCTGGTTTAGAACGGGGGGCTTTCACATCATGCTGGCATCTCCTCATTCACTATAATACACAAAACTTTAACCTGCAAGTTGTTATACTGATTTGCTCCTTTTAATGCATGAGTTCATGCAGGGCTCTTTTGTTGATTTTTCCAAATTGTAACTGTGTGTGTACAATCAGAGTTATTAAATTCTGATTTAGTGAAGTGCAGAAGTGTCTGCTTCAGAGCTCTGTTATGCTTCTTAAAATCAAGAGGACACAGAGATGGGCAGTGGGCAACTTTGGGGTTAAGCTATAGGATTCCCTCTTAATAATCACTTACAAATGGTCCTGATCTCCCATTGGCTAAAAAATTGAATGGTGAGTTGCATCCATGTTGCCATTTGTCACTAAGTGTTAGTTCTGCAACATATGTTGGCAAACAGTCCAGGATATACCCCACCTCTTGCCCTGTGACACATGGGACAGGCTCCAAACTCCCCATGAGCCTGAACTGGGTAAGCAGAAGAAAATAGATGAATGGGTGTTGCCAACTGATTACATTTATTTAAAGTGGTGTATAGAACCAAATTTTAGAATTTGCTTTAATTTAGGAACTTTTGTGATCATTCGCTAATAATGCAGAGAAAAACGGGAAGAGAAAGAGGGTTTTGAAACATGAGAAAAGATAAAGACTGAATTAGGAGCCACGGCAGGTGTGACAGTAAAAATCTTGAATGACAAATACACTGAGAGCAATAAAGTGAATACTTTTAATTGCTGAAACAGTTTTTAAATCTAAATAGTATTTCTATGAATAATTAAAACTATGATAATTAATATATAATTGTTTTCCAGCTTGAAGGTGATCAAACTTGTGACGCTAAAAAGGGATTAATACTCTGGCAGTCATCTGCATCTTACTAATACAAAATACTGTGCAATTGTTTTGCTATGATTAAGTGCTGTATTGACATCAGCTGAACGACACAAGTATTTATAAAGGGGAATAATATTCATAAGACAGTATGCATGAATTCTAATATATGGTAAATGGACAGGTACTTATATAGCACTTTTCTACTCAATTTGAGCACCTAAAGCAGAAGTCTCATTCACACATACGAACGTTTGCCCAAAATCCACTTTAATAGATGCATTAGGTTCAGTATCTTGCCCAAGGATATTTTGACAGATGGACAGAAGAAGCTGGAGATCGATCCACTGACCTGCCTGGTAGCTAACCTGGTCTACCACCTGAGCTACAGATGTCCCCTAAAGTAATTCATGTGTCAGTGTAAATGTGTTTTTTGTGCATAGATATCACTGTATAGATAGATGTTATACTATAAATGTTATACTACATATACTAGTATTCATTCATTCATTCAGTGTTTACTTGCCTGCTGATTGTGCTCTAAGAAAAATGATCCTGTCACTGCTGATCATTGCCCATGGATCATAATGGATCCCTTTAAACATTCATCTTAGATGCACTTATTGTGCATTTGCATTTGCATGGATATAGGTGATTTTGATATGATGTTTTCATGAATTCTTATGGTGATAGTCTCAACAATGCAATACCATTAAATATCCAATCACATCCATCCATCCATCCATCCATCCATCCATCCATCCATCCATCCAATCTTAAAAAACAAGAAAACTAATAATTATAAAAACCCCACAAAAATTACATTTTGCAATGTTGTGTAACATTTTGCTTGGTCCCTGAATTATAAAACCTAACAAGAAATTGTCATTGGTCATTTAGAAAACAAGACAAAAGATTCAAGGTTTTTATGTAAAATTGGCTGAATGAAGTAAAAAAATAAAAGTAAACCACACACACAAACGCACACACACACACACACACACACACACACACACACACACACACACACACACACACACACACACACACACACACACACACACACGCGCGTCTGGCTCACCGTCTAACTAAAAACACTG
>VURO01046308.1:0-15826 GCA_015108175.1 Pelvicachromis taeniatus | reverse complement strand
TGGGTCATAAACTTTTAAGATATTTTCAGAAGAGAATGTAGCTGTGTAAACTTCAAATATCTGCTCGATTTATCAAGACATCACGTATTTGCAAAAATGCTCCGACGTTTTCGGAGCCGTCTGTTACCCACCAGCTTGATCGCTGAGTGGGTTGTCAAGGCTCACTAGAGCCGGCGAAAACAGCTAACTCCCGGTACATTGTTTTCAAACCACCCGCGGTCCGCGATCGAGCTGGTACGTAACCGTCATCTCCAAAAACGTTTTCACACAGCTGAATAAACATCAAACAGAAAACTGATTAAACAGAAGTGTGAGACGGTAGCGAATTTACTCCAGTGTCCTGTTATATTTTAGATAGCAAGGAGCAGACGGCTGAGTTTATTCAACTCCACCGATACAGTTGGTGACGCAAATATGAAGGCTAGACCGGAAAGTGGTTATTTAGGCAATACATTTAAGATTCAATGGACAATGATCTTTGTGGGGAAAAATCAGAATTATTCTGTTCATTTTGGTCCCTATTCCAGACAGAAAATGCCACTCAGAGTTTAGTCTCATGTTATAGGTCAGCACTGCAACTGTGGACAGCTTGTAATTTGTACACCAAAGCTTTACGTTGATTTATTCTATGAATAACTGCTATATTTTGTAACAGACTGCATTCTGACTGAAATCTTTCCAGATTATCATTTTTCATGCCTCTGCTGAATATCAGAAAAGGGCTGCGTCAGAGCTAAGAGAAAATACAGTATTGTACCTTAACAAACAGCAGTGCTTTTGAAAACTGACCTGTCAATTACTCCACACATGTCAATCTGCAGGTTGCTGTAGTTTCCCAGTTGCTTTTCCTGCACCTTAATCAGGTCCATGTTTTGATTGTCCACAGTAAATAAACGCATGCATCCCTGGAAGACATTAAACGGGTTTCGGCACTTCTGACTGCCACCTTCAACAGGACAACCTGAATGGAAGAGAATCACAGCATCAGTTAATGAAATAAAAGGCTACTAAAACAAGAAATACAATAGATTTGTAGAGATAAACATTGATGTATCATGACGCAGACTGTGACTGTAACTGACTAAGTACTGCACTGTGGACAGAGAATTCTAGATATTTTTTTGATGATTACAAAGTTTTTACATTTTATGCTCACTGATGCTTGAGTGGGTATAATTGCATGGAATGATCCAGCTGAACTGTGTCTTACCACCGAAGAAGAGGTGACTTTCTATAGTGACAGGAAACGATGGGCTGGCTTGAGAGCTGTCTCCTTCCTCTTTATCCACTGTGATGGTTAGACGTCCTCGTCTGGAATTCAGCTCCACTGAATGCCACTGACCGTCATTCAGAGCAGCACCTGGAAAGCAAACATCCATTAACACACACTGCTGAAAATAAAATCTTTTCTATGTGTTATGGTTGCACATCGAGTCATTAAAACCTGCAACAGATGTTGGGGATGCTTTTTTTCCTCCACTTTGAAACCAAGGGTAGCAATGACCAAATTAGATATCCTATCAAACACTACTGTATGTGTCTACTCCACACATACACCTAATTTACATATATACCACATTTCTTCTTGGAAGCAGCTTGTAAATCATGTCTTTTTTATAAAACATTATAATGTTATAAGCTGATTGTTTGCTTGAAGATACCAGCTCATCACTTCATATGTGCCAGAAAGCACAGAGGGGAAGGACCGACTCCAACACATTGATTGCAGCAAGTGAGCTTCCCACTTCCTACATCCTCTGAGTGATCGACCTGTATCAAGTACAGACGGCACTATGCCAGCCATGTGGATCTGTATGTTATTAGGAGTTAAGGGAATCAATCAATATCTCATTATCTCCACTGTTTTCCTTACTTGCACTTCGTTGCTCAAGAAAACATCCTAATCATCCTACAGTGCCATTTGCTGTTTGTAACATTGCTGAGGGACCAGAAGTTTAAGAATTAGGACAATGCAGAATGCACAATTTTGCATCCAAACATTTCGAAGCATGAAGTGCAAAAATATTTGTCAGGAAAAGACTGGCTTATGTTTCTACATGAACTGAGCTGACCTTTTTTCTCCATGTGCCATTAATAGGTGATGCTGTTGAAGGACAGCGTTGTTTGTCTTAATTGCTTTTCCAAAACCTAAATTAAAACAGCAAGCATTTACCATATGTACATAGACATTGACATCTGATCAATGCGACTCGCCTTCTGTTCACATTGTTTTCTTTTTCCATGTAACTTGTTTTATGTGACTGGTAATAAATGAGATAAATACAGCTAAGTAGTGTCTGCAGACATTCTGCTATAGTTGTGTCTTTGTGTTGATCACACGGCACATTTGTCACTGTAACCCTAGAAACAACATACCAACCAAACATCGCCCACTGATCACAATTAAATGTACATGCGATCCTCATAACTGCCTTTTATCTACCTGTATTATAGGATATGACAAAAATAAATAAATAAATAAATAAATAACTAAATCAGCATGAAAAACAATGATTGTTAATTTTATCATTTCTTATCTCTTTACTGATGTGATATATACCGTATATCTTCCATTAGTAGCCTGTCTCTTTCTTGAAAACATGTCATGGCAAATAGACGCCGGTCTCCAATAGTATCCGGGCGACCTTCGACCCGGAAGTCCCTCCCGCGTCTCATCACTCGGCCAGCTGTTTCCAATCAGCCGTCATCTACGGCCAGCGGCATTTAAGCTGGATGCAGCGACCATCAAAGTGGGATTATTACACTGAACTGGAACTGTTGGCTATCGAACCTGCTAACTGTGATTTTCTGGTCTTTTACTTCCTCTCCTGGAGAGTCGGGCGGAGAGAAGTTTCAGGGAGCACCACTTGTGCACTGGGCTATCACTGACAAGGAGACATTCGGGAGCAAAGGAGGAGCACAATTGGGAACTGCATTATTTGTGAACTGTTGGAATACGTTTTGGAGCACTGTAAGTAAACACACTGTCTTTTCACCTCAGTCTAAAAACTGCGCCTGGGTCCTATTTCCCTCTCACTTCTGCGACAATTCGAAGAAGGGAATGAAAGCCGGTCTCCAATAACCGCCGGCCGGACGAATAATTTTTTGAATAAACGCCCGGCCTACAATTGGAAGATATACGGTAGTTTAATTCTAAATACTTGAAATTAGATGGGCAGAAGTCATAACTCACTGCTGTTCAAATAAGTGTAGAAAAATAATGATTTGATATTCATGTGAGCGGTTCCGGTAACGTAACTGTTGAACTGTGGACCTGAAGGTGCATGGGACACGTTTTAAGGGTTTGGCTTTAGACTGACCTGCACTGAGCTCCAGCAGTGCCCTGCCACTTTTATGGATCTGTAGTCGGAGTCTGGCCTCACTCAGGTACAACCAGGCCACGCCTCCTTGCTGAGGGAGTTCAAAAGTAAGCAGAAGCCCTGCTTTATTCCATGTCCTGAACTGAAAGCCCATAGATACGCCCACTGATGAAGATGTTGTAGTCCCCGGTAACTGAAGGAAGCTCTCGGGCCCAGTGAACGTCACCGCAACAGAAACTGGCTCAGCACAGGAAAAGGTGACATTGCCCTGAGAAGGAAACATGCAGAGTGGAGAGAAAGAGGTGGTGTGACAGAAAAAAAAAGATACTATAGAGATAAAACAACATAAAACATGAATATTAATCAGCTACTGAGGGCGTGTTGATCTGACCTCATGTCTCCATGATCTCATCAGCAAGTCTCCTTAAAGAGGACATTGGTATTACCATAATGATAACAGCAGAGCTTAGGATAAGATTAGAAAAGCAAACTCTAAAATGCCAAAGTCACCTAGTGTGGAGGTAAAAGAGATAAAAAATTGAAATAAAATGAAGCGAGCATACAGCATGGCCAGTACTGCAATATCTGACATCTCTGTTACAGTCCATTGTTTTGAGTAGTGGTAATGACGCGGGGTTCACTGCTAAAGCTGCGGCAGTAATTTATTATAGTCCCGACTCTCTGCTGGGAATTTCAGTCTGCTATCTTTACAATGCTCTGGAAACACAGATGACATCTAAAAGCCCTTTGTGGTGCAGTTAAAGTGATGTACAATTATTCATGTTGGAGTAGGCTTTGCTGCTGCACAACACAAAGTAAAGTTACCTTAAAAACCCTCAGAAGCCTTCAGCATCGGCACACCATTCTTCCTCCACTTACACTCTTATTTTCTTCCTATTATTGTCCCCTCAAAGAGCTGTAAGAGGACCCATTTAGTGCCTGTAGCAGATTAGACCACAGCTTTGCAGTTAGTACCTTAAGAGCCACAGCACCACTCAAATCTTCAGCCATGCGTGTAAATCTTAGAACCTGTTTGCCAAGAATTCGTGTTTCCTTCTGCTGTTTGGCCCTATACTGTAATGAGAGAGCACATATTACTTCATCACAAGCGCTTCGCAGCTCCCAGATGAGCTTGATCCACTCATTGCAAATGCAAAAACATCTGAAGGCCACAATTCCCACAATAAGGAGGCATAAGTGAGTCTAACCACACAACAACGCTTTGTCTTGGCTTCATTATCCAGCTCAGTAGGTCATTAAGAGCAGCACAAGCATACAGTTCAACCAGCAGTTGTCTGAGCTTGCAAAGCTTGAAACTTTAAGAATAACCTATATTTACAGCTATGCAAAAAAGAAAGTAAACCCTTTTTAATTCTAAAGATTTACACATAATAAAAATAATCTGCTAATCTACTCATCCTTAGAAAGTCTCAAGATCACATGAAGACAACCTCCGATGAACAGCGCACTGCATGTTGCAACAAAAATTCAAAATGCAGAAAAATGTCCTTAGAAGTTCCATAGAAATTAACCATAAATAGCAGCTTGGTCCTAATCAAATTAATTAATGAATCATCATCATAGCGGCCCAAAGGGGAGATGTGTGACTTTAATGCACATTTTGCAAAGACCCAACACAGAATATCAGCACAAACACCTCAAACCACCAGTTGAGCACAATGGTGGACGGTAATGATTTGGGTTTGTTGGATCATAAAGTCAACCATGAACTCTGACAGTGACAGATGAACCCAGCTGTCCAAAATCTGGTCACGCGCCAGGAAAATAAACCTAAGAACACAACGGCCTTAACCTGACTATAATGCTGTGGTACGTCCTTAAGAAAGCTCTCTATAAAGCTGTGTTTAATGTTTAGTGGCATCACACAGCTTACCTGTCCCGAGAGTCGAAGACTTTCATTATTTTAACAGGTTACAGCAGAAATGAATCTGCTGGACAAACATTTTTGAGGTGCAGTTTGAAAATAAACAGTAAAATGGTATTCGGATGGTTATACTGACATGTAATTATATCAAGACATTAAAAATATATTACAAATATTATAATATTTTGTTTCTTTAACCATTTCAGCAGTTTAAAATTATTCATAGTTTAAAGATAGTTTTCAAGGGCAGGTTTTTTTCAGGTGTGCTCTGACTCTTACTTGGCTGGCAGAAGCAACACTAGTGGGCTGAATGTATGTGGAAGCAGCTGCTGAGAAGGGAGCTGCCATGCAGTGTCCATAGTGCTATGCATAGCTCACTGATAAAGACTTGGACTAACCTCAGATGCTTATGGCTCTAAACAGTAAGTATTCAGTTTGAAACCCTGTTGGTTGGTAGAATTGTTGGATCTACAGTTGAATACTGCCATTAAAATGGCCCCCAAAACAGAAACCTGGTGTTGCCAATATGATGTTTACACACACACATACTGCAGTACCTTCAAGGACCATTTAACATACATGCAAATTTTGCAGGTCTCAGTCTGCAGTGTAGTGCCTGTTTTAAATCAGTGAAAAACAGCAGACTGAAATGTTTTTGGGGGGGACAACATTTTCAAAATTTCCTTTTCTTTCATTACAGATTTTCTGCAAGTGAGCAGCTTTTTTTATTTACTACATGATGCAGGCTCTACCATGGGCTCTTCAAATGTTTTTATTGTAAAAACCTATTCCTTGTTTTTATGGGGAGAAGCCAATGTGCTTTGTGTTTTCAGATTTTTTTCTCCTCTATTTCTGTCAGCATGACATCATAAAAACTACCAGTCTGAATTTATGAACTTAAAGAAATAATCTATAAAATCCATACATTTTTAATGAGTTCCTTTCTTAAAAACACAATTAAGTTTTCACTCTACATTGTAATTAAGGAGATAAAGCTCCCAAGAATCATTTAAAAATTGTTGTTTAAATTATGTTACACAAGTAAAAATCACTTACCGAAATAGCAACTTGTTGTTTTTTGTTTTTTGCTAGTTCTATCAGGTTGTGGCCATTATACAGCAGATTTTCCAGGCAACCATTGAAGTTCTTCTTGGGGGTTACTGGTTTCTGAGAGACTTCATCCTGAACTGCCCCCAAACTCAGCTGTACAAAAACAATGAGACGCAAATAAACAAATTAATTTCAAAGAAGGAAACATAATATCTGCAATTGTTGACTCGTCTTCTGCTCTTTTGTTTGTACAAAAGGTAGAAGCTAAATTGAACCCTTTCTGTGTTTGGACAAACCTGTTCAATGCTCCAGTGGCTGAACTCTGCAGGGATTTGAACCCTCTCTGTGTGTTTGTCCACAGTGAGGTTGAGGTGAGAGCCACGCCGCTCCACTGCTACACGATGCCAATGCTGATCATCTAGCAGGCTGCCAAGGGAAACAAGACACTGGGGTTCACTGGATAAAGTCCTACCTGTAAAGAGGGGCAAGGAAAACAAAACAGCACTTAGCAGGACAAGTACGATTTCTGATTTACATTTACATTTTCTCAGCATCCCACTGAGAGGTTCATATTCTTATTGACAACTACTAACTATATCGGCATACTAGCATCTAATGCATAATAATGCCTAATCTGAAAAACTGCAGTGGAAACCCGGTAAGAAAAAAATGAATGATAGATGAGCAGCACCAGGTCTTAATTAGTGGATAGATTTTTGCATCCCCCAAAGAACTGCGAGAGAAACTTTCTGCTGAGAGGAGAAACAGTAGAAAGAGCCGAACACTGTCAGTCATTAAAAATGTATAAGAAAGCGTTTATAGACAGACAAATCCGACTTCAGACAAAGAAACACAAAGTTTGGAGAATGACGGACAAACGTGTCTTTGATACAACAACAAAAAAAAAGACGACAAGCTCATGTTTTGTCGGTCCTGTTAACGCAACTATTGGAATGAGTCTTTTTATTACAGTCTGGACAAATAGAAAGAGACAGCTCAATCAATATAATAGGAAGGATGGCACAGCTTAAAGACAAATAGGTTCTCTTCATAGGCATTGATTAATGCAGCCCTTATTATGTTGTGAGCAGCAGGAAAGAGAGGAAGAGGACCTTATGATAGAGTGCGACAGATGATTTGATTGAAGCTTGAATAATAAGAGAAAACTGGCGTCAATATGAAAGATGAAAGGGCGAACAAAGAGAAAATAAAGGAGTATTAATAAATACAGTCTTGCCCTCTTTTCCATTATTTGTTGCTTTGTCTTCCCTTTTTGCTGTGACTCCCACCCTTATTTCCTCTCCCTTTTTTAAGCAGTACTGAGCTCATAAGAGAGAACAAAATCATCTTTTTTTTAAAGCAGCAAAAAGAATGCACAAGTAGACGATGAATACCAACCAGTACGTTGAATTTTTGAACAAAGTAAGAAAAATCATGCTGCAAGATTCGATATTATTCTTAAATGTTATTCTTTGTTAGTGAGTCCTTGAGCTACATTTTGTATTTAAATTGTGATGCGGGGGGGTCATCAGAAATCAATAGGTTACTTCCTGATGGGAGCATGAATGCAAACAGCAAATATTAACAAGGACCAGGTCACCAGATATTAAAAATTCAAAGGATAGGGTGATGGAGGCAAAGAAGAAAGGTCATGAAGTAAACTTCACTCTGCGCATTATGTTGTATTGTGTGACATATCAACAGGAAGCCCAGAAAATCAGCCTGTGGTGATGAACAAGAGCAAGGAAAATCTGACAATGACTATAGCATATTTTATTAATGACAAAGAGGGTCAGACAGGATGTGTTTACCTCTTTTTCACAGCACTGGGTCAACACTTGCTGCAGACGAAGACTATATGACGTGTTGTTGACTGTACCTTATTATGCAGGAAGATGTGTTTCTTCAGGAGCAGCTGTCAATGCATTTTGGAATACCAAATAGTTATCAGCCTGGTAAGGTATTAGGAGTCTCTCATGGGGTTTAAAAGTGAGTTGAGAGAAACTTGGCCAGTCATTACAGAGTGCAAATGGTCCATACATATTCGAACGTCATCTGCTGGCAGCATTTTGTAGGTTCTGTGAATCTGTCCGTCTGTGTTAAAGGGGTAAACGGGTATCCAAACACAAAGTCCGTTTAAAAAAACAAATGTCTTGCAGCTCATATCATGTACTGGAACTTGAAAAAAGAACAACCACCATGTTTGTTTTCATAAACTGACAAAAGTAAGAGGAAATGACTGAAATGAGTGGTGTCAAAGCCACACCTTTACAATACAATAAACCAAAGTGGTGTTTACAGGTTCATAGTAGACCGATATAAAGCAGCAGTAATAATAAATTGTGAACAGCATTCACAAATGTAAAAAAAAAAAAAAAAAAATTCCAAACCTTATCTTAAACTGACTCCTAGACTGAACTTATAATTAGAGGCTGATAATATCTCGCTATATCCATGTGGCGTTTGTAAATGAAGACAAAAAGTGTGAAGAAGGGAAACAACCTTCAACCATGTTATGAGTGTTGCAGTTGCATCTACTTCCCATTTGGCAAACATGTTTGCACTGTGACAAGCACAACAACAGGCTGATCTGAGTAAAGTTGGAGAGAGAATGCGGAAAGGAAAAAGCAAATATCATTTTTTTAACCCCAAAATACCAATATCAGTGTTAAAAATCCTATACCAGTCTGACCTTAAGCTTTTTTTTTTAAGTAAATATGGCCTAAAATATAGAATCATGGTAATATTTTGATTAAATGTTCTGTGTGTAAGCTTAAAACATAAGATTTATCAACACCCCTATTTTGTGACTAAATAAAGCATTTTTCTGATTTGGGTCTGAACAAAATCAGCTTAAATTCATGTGATTGTTATGACACAAATTTCCCTTCTGTTTGCCAGAACAGTGTTGCTGTTTCCTGTGTTGGCTGTTACTTAGTCTTGCCTCATAAAGCAAAACTGCCTCTGCTCCAGGAGGTCAGACTTGGATGTGTTAGTCATAGTATACTAAAGCAGACCGTGTGTGAGCTTGGGGTCATTGCACACAGCAGATGAACTAAATTACACAATATGTAAGCCAAAAAGCATATGTAGTGCTAAACTGGGCAAGGATGAGGAAGGAAAACAGAAAACTGATGGGAGAGACATAAATAATGAGACAGAAAGATGAAGGGCACTCAACCAAAAAAAACAAAAACATTATTTTGTATACACCGTATTGTTGTGAGGGAAAAACAGAATATATGAGACACAAAGATAACAGTTTTTAGAGGCAGATAGCCTCTTGTGATGTTGGAAATGTAAGGAGCAGGAGACCTAGGGAGATAAACAGTAATCAAAACAGGAAACAGAATATACTGAGAAATGGGCAGAAGAAAGAAAGTTATAGAGAAAAGAAACCCTGGTTAGTGTTTCGAGAACACTTTACTGTCATTTTAGTGGACAGCTTTGATTTTCATTGAGCTGTTTTTTCCTTTTGAACATGACACCGTTGCTGATATAGCTTCTGAAACAGTGAAGCTGCTGTTTGAGCATGTTTAACATGGTGTGAAAAATCTTATTTTCACCATGAATGCCCACATTCATCTGCGATTACTGACAACTGTTTACAGTCTATGAAGTCCACACTTAGGTGTTCGATAAATATTAAAGTCTGTGATTAGACATGAGATGACAGATCTTTGTGCTGCCTCTAAATTCCAGCATACAGACTTGAACCTGAACTCCGATAAAAATTTACAGGTTCTCCTTACTGACTGAAACTCCCACTCATGACACAGTGTAACCCATTTCACCTGAATCCACAGCTCTACTCAGAATACACCCATAACACCTATGACAGTAGTCACCTCATAGTCCATCATCATAGCCAAGTATGCTGATGACATACTTTATATACCTTGGTGTTCTCCCAGTACCTGTCACTGCCCTGCCACATTAACACTCTGGTGAGGAAAACCCATCACACCTCTATTTTACTGCCTCAAATGATTAAAGGACTCCAAACACCCACCACAGCAGCATGGTGACACAGTGGTTAAAACTCTTGCCTCACAGCACCTGCCTGGCTGGGATCTCTCTGTGTGGAGTTTGCATGTTCTCCCTGTGCTTGTGTGGTTTCCTCTCATAGTCCAAAGACACGCACTGAGTAGGGTTAGGCTCATTGATGATTCTAAATTGCCATAGGTGTGAGTGAGAATGGTTGTCCTGTCACTGTGGATTACACTTGTGTATTTATTGTGTATGCGACAAATAAACAATTGAATACAAGGTTTTGAAATTAATGTTAGCTTTTAATTTAATTGGCTGCAGCAAACATATTTAAGGACAAGCTCATGGACACAGAGGTGTATTTAGCTGCTAATGAAAAAGGGAAAGATGTTCAGAGGTTCATGAAATGGAGCAAGACACAGAAGACTGAAAGATGGATAATGTACTTCAGCAACCAGATGGGCTTCCCGATGAGAGATGTGCCATATGGTGATGATTCAGCATGGCAGCCAGACAAACTCTGGTTTAACCCCATTTACACACACACACACACACCTGCCGTGCATCAAGCCTAGCAGAGTCCAGCCCTAACACATGCTACACTGAACGGGTGCCATCCATCATGGCTGTAACTAGACAGAGATGCAAAAGCATAATTTGGAGCCAAGATTTAAACCAATCAGGTGCCAGCATTGATCCGATCCACCGAAAGCCAATCTGAGTAATTCTAGAGGTTTTCATATTGTACTCGACCTTTAAACAGATGTTCTACACTAACACAAGCATGTGACTTACAAATTTAAAAAAAACTTTCAATTTTCTGCTGATGACTATAATATTCATAGTGAATCCCCAGCCATACCCCAGTATATTATTAACAGATGTAAATAGTTCTTGATATCAGTTAACAGATGAGTGTGTTCACCTTGTCTCAGCAGCAGCTGTAGCTTTCCTCTCTCTAACTCCAGACTGAGGCTGAGTCCTTCCTGTCCCTCTGCCTGCAGCAGTGTCCCAGAATTCCTCAGGGCTTTAAAGTTCAGAGTGACAACGTCTCTGGATGTCCGCTTAAGCCCAGAATTCAACCAGTACAACAGACCGCTGCTGCCACCATCAAAGCTAACCACGTCAGAGGCTGAAAATGAAAGAAAGTAGAGAACTCAGGACTTTATGTTCAGAAGTCATTATGTTACGCTGTGCTATAAAGGAGGGAAGCAATCAAATCGAGACATTAGCTCAACTATAATCCTGCACCTGACTTGACCAGCTCAAACTGTGATTGTTCTGTACATTGTTGAGCACATAACAGATGATGTTTTTTAGATTTATGCATTAGACAATAAATAAAGGGTAACTGTTACGTTCCCCTAAAAAGGTCCAAAGGATATGAGGGGAAGTAACAAGTGGGGTCTCGTCCGGGATATGAACCCGGGACCTCTCGCTCCAGAAGCAAGAATCATACTCCTAGACTAGAGAGAGCCAGGAGGGCCAGCGAGAGATCCATGTTGGTGATTGCAGCTAGTGAGCTGTGTGAGTGATCGTTTGCTCCTGCTCTGTGGAGAGGTGTGTGTTTGGGTGACTAATACAAATCCCACAACACCTGAGTTCTATTGGTTCTTTAAATGGCTTGACCATCTCTTTTAGTTTACTTAAAACTCTTCAATTTAACCCTTTTGCCTCTTTGTCTCCTATTTTCAACCTGGACACTTTTTGTTACTTACCCTCATCTCCTGGACCTTTTTAGGGGAACCTAACAGTAACACAAAAATGCACCTTACAAGTGTATCATTGCTTGGTGACATGTAAAAAAAAAAGGCTGAATGCAACTACCTTGTAACAAAATAACTTACAAGAAAATTTGTCGCATTTAATTTTTTCTTGCCATTTATTTATAACACTGTATAAAACAGCGTTATCCCCATAAGGTTTGTATCCTACACGTTGAACTGTCAGCATGACTAAAGTAGTTAAGCTGTGAAAGCAGAAGTGACTTGTGGTAATTTTTATTTTCAATGCAAACAGCGACTAGATGCAATAAAGAAACTGTGAGATACCTGATGTTTATTCAGTGGGAAAAAAATTTAATAAAAATCTGTGTTTTGAAATGTGAAGCTGCAAAAGTTACACCAGTGGCTGAAAACTAAGTTGTGTGATGTGGGCTTGTTTTCACTTTAATTAATTCAGTTAATCTGTGAAATTAGCAAAATGAAAAAACGAGCCAACTAAATTGTTATCACAGTATGTTTTCTGGCTTACGTGAGGAATGCGTGAAACGGATGGTTGTCGAGGTTGATTACGGAGGTGAAAATTGAAAAACGTGAGCGAGAGAAACAATAGCTGGCAGGCTTTAGGCGTCATGGTGTATTAAAAAAAACAGACACACACAACAAAATGTTACAGTATCAAAAAGGGTGATAATTGATGTGTTAACATCTTGGTTGTAAAAACTATAAAAACCAAGAACATGACACGACACAATGAAGCGTGAAACTTGGGAAACAAGAAAAGTTCAAGTATTCAGAGGATACAGAACAACACATACTTAAGAGTAATGATGAAAAAAAACTTTTTGAAGCCAAATAAACAATTTTTTCTGTAAACACTGATTTTTTTAACATTCAAGATACATTATTCAAAATGCCACAATATTTCTTTTTAATTAGAGGTTAAAAAAACTTAGCATTACATTTCTTTTGAAAAACCTTCTCCTCAGCCTTTTTAGTCATTCCACTGTCAGGTTAGATGCAGCTAATTTATCTTTGTTAGTTTTACTTCAGTTTCTTTTAATAACTGTGATAAATTATAGCCTTTGGATATGATTAAAGGTAGTTTTTACACATAGGGAATAAATAGCTTAGAATATATCAATAATCTAATAATGCTAAGTGGCTCTGCTGGTGTTTTATAAATGATCCCAATTCTTAATATTCTAATTACATTAGTGTAATATTTCTGCTTTGTACACTTTCTCATTTTACCTACTCAGTCATTTGAGTTAAATACTTTGGACCTCTGTAGTTTTGTAATGTAGTCTTATAAAGCTTCACTACTTTAATACTATTAAGAAAGAAAGTATTAAAAATAATTAATAAAGTTATTTGATCTATTCAATTCAATTCAATTTTATTTATATAGCGCCAAATCACAACAACAGTCGCCTCAAGGTGCTTTACATTGTAAGGTAGACCCAACAATAATACATACAGTGAAAAACCCAACAATCATATGACCCCCTGAATCTGATTTGACTTTAATCTGCACAGATTTCAGTTTGTCCAACAAAGATGGTGAGACTTACTGTAAGGACATCCATAGGTCTCCAGCCGGAGTCCAATCCGGCCGTTTGGATTCCAGTCCAGAGGAATTAGGCGGATAAAGCGGGCGATTGCCGGCTGCTGCAGCTTGTACTGGACCACACTGTCAGCATTACTATTACCTGGAAAAGACTAAAAACAAAAAGAAGAGATCATGTGCTACACTGTCCTTACACAAAAACGGGGTAATTAACTTTTCAGTATATACGTATATTGAGTCCTGTTTACTGTTTCTGTTCAGATTGTGATGGGAGGCTTTAAATAGTTACTACCCGTTTTATTTTCTAATAAGTTTGCCATACACTTTTCAGTTGTGTTTATCCTTCATTTTCAATTTTATGACAGCTTTTTGTAGCATTAACTATTAATTTTCTGAGCACACACACACACACACACACACACACACACACACACACACACACACACACACACACACACACACACACACACACACACACACACAGTTGTGGTTGGAGATACACTCATCACTTGAACCGTTCATTTTCCAGGGTGGAATGATTGTACTGTATCTTTAAAGACTGTAAACAACAGAAATTGGATGTACAAGTTTACAATCATTTGGAATTGTTGCTAAGAGGAAATGTCACCCTGGGGGGAAAATAAATAAACACTTTATTATACAGACCACTGGGTGACTACTTTTACTGTTTTAAATCTGTTATGCAACATTTGCAGTGCATTTGTGGGTATATATGCATCCATCACCACCAAAGAGCATTAGGATGTAATAACACAGGTGTGCAAATACAGTGAATATCAATCATTTTAACAAGACTAAGAGTCTACACTTTGCTCTGTTGACACAATTATGACCATGAGCAAAAGGCTAACATCAGCATGCTAACATGCTTACAGTGACAAATGACATAATATCTATATCATTACAAAACTTCGAGCTGGGACAGATGCATTGAACAAACTAAGATTTAAAATAAGTATTTTGTTAAGAATGTTTTTGGCCTTAAGTTTTAGTATGTATAGGTAGAAATCAAGACACAAATCAGCCACACAGTATGAATCCTGACCTCCAGTCCACCTTACAGCTCATGCAAGATAAAATTTGGTGGAATTTAAATCCTGTCTCCTGTTGACTTCAGAGCATTTCATCGAGTATAAAGTTTATAAAGCTGAGCTGTATGTAACAAAAAGACACACCACATTAAGCATGGGGTATCTGACTTAACTACAAAAATGCATACTGTCAAAGAGATCCTTAGAACGGCAGTGAAAATATGACCTATGAAAATATACCAAGATGTTTCTGGAACTTACATCTGAGTACTTTTTCTGTAACGATGGCACTTGTCTCATCAAAATTTCCATAATAGTTCATCACGTCCATAACCACAACTGTCTGTACAAAATTTCTTTTCAATCACTCAAACGATGATTGGATTTTTCACACAAAACTGAGGAAATGAGCAAATAGAAAAAAGTAAACAGCATTTTGCTACGATGCTGCTTTGGATTAACAATAAACAGCCTGTTTTTAAAAATCTGTACAGAAAATTGTTTCCTTCTTACACCTAGCTGGGTGACAAATGGCTTGCTTTGGTTTATTTTATTTATTTCTTTTTTACAGCCATTCCATCTGGCAATCTATCATAATTACATGCATCCTGTGAAGTTGACACGCAGGTTAACTGGCTCTCTCGCTGCTGGAAAAAAAAAGCGTATACACATAATTAACTCATTAACTCAGATAGGAGAGTTGGATCTGCTTATATGATGAAAAGAAGAATGATGTGTAACTTTTAATAATGTATATGACTGTATGTTTGTGCCTTGATGCTGCTCATGTTTTTAAATTAAAAGCTTTGGATGTTGTTTCCGCTAAACGGAACAAATTGGCTGCAGTGCTACACACACACACACACACACACACACACACACACACACACACACACACACACACACACACACGATTCCAGCAAGCAGACCAACATATTACGGTATATTAAAATTAGCAGCATATGTGAACTGACAGTACTGTACAGCGGACCCTGGGAGCTATGTACGCTTGAGTTATGGGGAAACCTTATTTTTAGACCAAGTAGCTGAACACAGTTTCTCATCTCAGCTGATGAACCAGAATCGCATTCAGCCCAGCAAAGCCCAGACTTTGTGGATAGAGCAGCATCTCATTGGGTGGATGCTGTGGGAAACAGCATCAACCTATTGAGATCCACAGATCCATGGAATTCTTTATTCTTTATTCTTCTTTTTTATTCTAACTAGTTGCCCCGTTC
>VURO01046307.1:0-13525 GCA_015108175.1 Pelvicachromis taeniatus | reverse complement strand
TGACATGTTGTCAGCCTGGCTACAGTGCTGAAGAGAAACCTAGGGTTGTTCTTATTTTCTTCAATCAGTTTTGAATAGTAGGATGTTCTGGCTTTACGGAGGGCTTTCTTATAAAGCAGCAGACTATTTCTCCAGGCTAAATGATCATCTTCTACATTTGTGACACGCCATTTCCTCTCCAGCTTACGAGTTATCTGCTTTAGGATACGCGTCTGAGAGTTATACCAGGGAGTCAAGTAATTCTGATTTGAGGCTCTATGTTTCACAGGAGCTACAGTATCCAGAGTCATACGTAGTGACGAGGTAAAATTATTAACAAGATAATCGACCTCTGTTGGAGTAGCGTTCAGGTAGCTGCTCTGCTCTGTGTTGGTACAGGGCGTTGAAGATGATAACAGTGGGTGGATTATTATTATTATATTCTTAAACTGTGACGTCTACCCCCCACTGCTGTGGAATCAATTATTGTACATTTATCAGGAAATGATCAGACAAGAGAGGGTTTTCAGGAAACACTGCCACAACGATCGTATCTGAGCACCACATCAGGTGGTTTCCAGGGAGCGGGTGTCGGGGTCACCGGCAGCAGACGGAAACACTTCAGCAGTCGTCGAGTTGCGTCGCCGCTCGTTGTGCTGGTCGGCTGTTTCTGTAGCTTAATGAGACCAACAGTAGAAGCAGCCGAGCGCCGCTGCCTCCGTTTGAAGAGACGGGGTTAACCGTGGATCCTCCCCGAGCGGCGGCTGAGCGGCGCCCCCTCTGCAGGGCGCTGAAAGCAGGGCCTGTTATAAAGACGTGGCGCTCGTTGTGCTGCACGTCTGTAAAGCTGCTCGCTGCATCGCTCTGGTCACTTCCAACACAGAGACGTCACAATAAAACACTGAGACAGGAAGCATCAACAGCCCGCTGCGTTTCCATTTTTATTCAATCAGTGAATCTGACAGAAGCTTGGTGCAACTCTGAAAACCTCCAAATGATTAACGTTAAATAAAGAGAAAAGAAGTGAAGCTGCCACCCACATCTCCACCGACGTGAAGCTTCCAGGAGATAAGCCTCCTCGGCCGCACCGCGAGTCAGAAGGCCGCCGCCTCGCCGCCTCCGTTTGTTCTGCAGCGCCTGAATTCAGGACGGCGTCCGTTTGAAAGTGACAGAAATGAGACAGAAGTGCAGAACGCCAAACAATCCCAGCGAGCAGTCACAGATGCAGCAGTGAGCTGAAGGTCGTCTGGAAACGAGCACAGCCGTCTGTCGTCTCACGCGCTCGGCATTCTGGGAAACACTCTTATTAGCGTGACTGTGTGACGGGAGGATTTGGGTTGGAAGACGAGCTGCTCGAGTCCCACCTGACGTGGACTCGCTCGCGTCTGAAGCTTTGAGGTCATTTTGCAGGAAAAACGCCAAATTGAAAAAAAAAAACCACGACTTAAACGTAGTCGCCTCTGAGACCCCTGCAGTCGTGGTTTCTCGCTGTGTCAGCAGAACAAAGGTCGTGACCTTTGACCTGAACACTTTGTCGTTTGTAAACTTTCAACACAATCGTTTCTGACTTATTTTGTACTTTTTGTGTAACGTGACGTTTCAGAGCGGCGAGCTTCGTGACGTTAAACGGCGGTCGGAGGACCGATGGCGCTGTGACGCGCGTCAGTCGTCAGAGTCGCCGTGGTCGTCCCGTCGGTCAGTGCGACTCGCACTCACACACAGGCGGCTATTGTTCAACAGTGATTTCCATCATGTCCTCGTCTGATGGCAAGCTCAACAGCCCTCTTCACTGTGTGTGTGTGTGTGTGTGTGTGTGCGAGCGGCGTCCTCAGCTCACTGTTGGGCCGGATCAGTGACGGATAGAGTGGCGCTGCTGGAGTGAAAACAGGAGGGGGGGGGGGGGGGGGGGGGGGCAGGAGGACAAAGGCCTCATTCTTTGCCGGTGGTGAGGAGCTTCAGGGCTTTCTGGAGGTTCTGGACGGCCGTGCCCACGTCTTCGTACTGCAGGGCGCTGCCGGCGTACTTGCAGTACTTCTGGGCCTTGGTGAAGTCTTCCGGGGAGAGCTGGACTCCGCCTGGAGGGAGGGAGAGCGGGGGGCACAGGGTGGGGGAGGGCAGAGAGAAGGAAGCCAGTGAGATCAGATATGATGTACAACAACCACGAAGCGATTAGAGCAGCTCAGAGGGCCGATCGCTCGCTGAGCGACACAAAGGCGCGACACGCAACATCACACGGCAAGCGGACAGGTCTGCACGAGCACCTGTCCGCTGCAGGACGCTTTAGGAAAGGAGACAAAGGAAGGAACAAAGGATGCCTTTAATGTCAATCGCAGCGAGCAAACCTGTGGACACAAACGTGCCGCCGGTGTCTCACGGACCTGAGTTCAAACCTCTGATGCTCCACAACAAAAACACCGACTCATTTTGCAGACGTGTGTTAGTGCGACTGTGTGAGGCACGGGACGGACGGACGGACGTGTGGACACGTGGTAAATGGACCGCTTCTTGTAGAGCGCTCGAGCAGCCACGCCTCACTCACGCGAGCGACGCCTCTGCACTTCCTGCCTCAGCGATCGGTCTCACGCTCACACCTGCTGGGAGTCACAATCCCGCTGCGGTCATCACAGTTCACTGTTTCCTGTTTTGTTCTGACCCGCAGCACAAATAAAGTTTGTTTGTGAGCATCAGACAAACGAGGCACAGTCCCGTCCCACCGTGATCCACGCCATGGCGAGCGAGCCCGTCACCGAGTGTCAGCGAGTGTGTTTAAATAAAGACTGCTGAGGAGGCGTCAGGGAGGAGGCGCGGTGTGTGTTGTTGCATAAAGAGATGTGAGGCTGTAACGTGTGCGCGGTCCTCGGAGATGAACCGCTCCCTGTGAGGTCATCGTGTCGCTCGCCCTCTCTCTCTAAACCTGTCCACGGTCTGTTGTTGTAATTCTCTCTTCATGGTCCCCCCTAACCCCCCTCCATGACCTTCAGCTGGTTCAGAGCTGAAGCCCCCCCCCCACGTTTGGTTATTTTATGTTGTGTCTTTTTGTTTCATTGTTTCTTCTTTTTGTCGTTGTGTTTTATTCGATTGTTAAGTGTCCTTGGCTGTCTCCAAAAGGCGCTTTATAAATAAAATGTATTATTATTAAATCGGAATAATTAAATAGTCGGGGTTTCCTCGTCAGCGTCCCCGCCCCTCGTTGTCGTCTTACTGAAACGAGGGGAGACATTTATTGGCCCGGCTCAGAGTTTAGAGTCAAAGAAAACACGAACAGAAGACGTCGGGTGAAAACAACGTGAGGACGCCGACGCTCCGCAGAGCCAGAAAACACTACGTGACCTCCAGTTCGACCCCCGTGTACAGACGGCTGAACAGCAGGAACGTAGCCGGTTACTCTCACACTGACCAACAGGAACGCCGGCGAGGCTTCGTGAGGCAACAAACAAGTGTTTAAACCCGATCTGGTAAAAAGTCCATTTGATGGATCTCTCCGTGCGTTTTATTTACGGCCCTTATTGCACATCGTAAAGTGGACGCGTGGCTTTTACTCGCGTTTCCTTCCAGGCGGTCCGAAAGAATCGCTCTTTTATATTTTGCCCTTCACTGTTTTTTTAATTCTTTATTTTTAATATTCAGACGATTTCATTCGTTTCCTGCTTCATTGACAGGTTGTTCCAGGTTCTTTCTCCAGCACAGTAGGGCTGTGTCATCTGCAAACTATATGACCTTTGACATGTGGCCCGATGACAGATCCCTGGGGAACGCCGCATGCAACGCGCATTCATTTCCTAACTGCTACCCCACGATGATGCCATAGCTGTAATCCCAGGTGTGTATAGTTCAGGTAAAACGTTGCGTTTCCGTAGCTCTACAAACACTCGTTCTTTGTTTCCGGTTGTTTCTGACTGTAAAGTCGATCACAGCATGTGTCGCGGCTCTCTGGGCTTGACATGTACAAGCCTGCAGATGCAAACACACAAAAATGTTCTCTAACCAACAACGGCAGTGAAAAAAGCCAAGCTGGGGATTGTTTGCAGCATGTTCCACTCTTGGCCCTCCACCCATCAGAGTCTCTGGGGGCTCACAGCTCAGCCTGAAGGAAGGTGGGTGTAACACTATAGGATAGACCCTCCTCCACGTACAGGACTGCAGAAACCCTTCCTGGAACAACCCTGCCTCCAGGAAACTGGAAGATGAGCTCAGAGCCTGTTTCTCTTTTCCCTTATCTTCATCACCCTCGTCTACTTCCCCTCTGATGCTTCCTGTTTAAGCGTGTACTTTGAACGTTCCAGCTGGGACTAACGGTTGAACATAAGTTTGGTTTCCAGCTCTCTGACAGACTGTGGAGGTTGGTCATTGGGACTGGATACGCTCCACCGTCTGCTTCCCAGCAGGAACTTCTTCTGGCCCTGAAGCCAGATTGATGTTTTCCATACAACACCGTTTTGTTGTCGAGAGCCTGACCACACACACATGTATGGTGAGCGGCTGATATCAGACTGAAAATGGCTCGCAGTGGCTGCTCCAGCTGTGCGCTGGGTGGAGTTCAAGTTCTTCACTTAGAAAAAAACCAAAACGTGTTGTTATGAAGCACGGGGTCACTGTGTCATCACGAGGCAGACGCGACTGCAGACGCAGAAAGATCGGACTTGCAGCTCTATGACGACAGGTCACGGGTCATAACGGGTCATAAGACCAGTCCAGTTGTATTTACACAACATCAGTCGCCTCAAGGCGCTTTACATTGTAATTTATACAGAGAAGAACCCAACAATCATATGACCCCCTATGAGCAAGCACTTTGGCGACAGTGGGAAGGAAAAACTCCCTTTTAACAGGAAGAAACCTCCGGCAGAACCAGGCTCAGGGAGGGGCGGGGCCATCTGCTGCCACCGGTTGGGGTTAAATTAACACAAACTCCAACCGTCACATTGATCCAGTTTGGACTATATTTGAACTCTCTTCAGTCAGCAGACATAAAAACAAAGCCAACGCAGTAATAAAGCTGAAATCCTGAAATATATGAAGGATCTTTTATCACTTCGTAAACCGTCTCTGCACATGTCACCTTTCCGATTGTGACCAATGAATCCTGTCGATGACATTTATGCAGAGTTGCTCCTTGTTGAGCACATTTCTTATTCTCGATTTGCTTATTTCTTTGAACGCGTCTCCTCCTCTCTCTGCATCAGCGGGTGGTCGGCCGTCTTCTCTGCACTTTCTACAATCGTCTCCGTTTCACACGTTATTCGATCCATTATTCCCTCTTTCATCACTCCCCTCGTTCTCCTGCTTCCCTCCCTCCCTCGATCCCTCCCTCCTCAGAGGACGCCCTTTAATTCGAACCAGGCCTCTGCTCCCCTCGCTCCACACTTCGCTCTGCAAACAGAAAACACGAGACGCCGTCCCGTCTCCAAGCCACGAAATGACTGACGGCGCAAAATGGAAACACGTCAACGCATTCTGACGAATAATGTTGAACGGCCGACGAAACACGAGCAGGTTCTGGATGCTGCAGACGCGCCGAGTCAACACAAAGACCCGAAGAAGAGGGGATGTGCTGGTCGGAGTCTTTTCTTCTTCTTTTCTTTTGTGCTTGAAGAAAAAGTCTCAGCGTTACTTCCAATGAACACAGCACCATGTTTATGTCATATTCAGCAGAATTGACTGGATTTTGCTTTTTAACACGGTTCCTGACCGACACACTGATGACATCACAAAGTGCACCAAAGTCCATGAACGTGTCCACACGTGCCGAGTTGGGCGTGAAGCTCATGTCGTTACCATACCACGGTACCACGGTGCCACAGTACCACGGTGCCACAGTACCACCACAGTACCACAGTACCACAGTACCACGGTGCCACAGTACCACAGTGCCACAGTACCACCACAGTACCACGGTGCCACAGTACCACCACAGTACCACAGTACCACGGTGCCGCCACAGTACCACCACAGTGCCACAGTACCATCACAGTACCACAGTACCACGGTGCCACAGTACCACAGTGCCACAGTACCACCACAGTACCACGGTGCCACAGTACCACCACAGTACCACAGTACCACGGTGCCACAGTACCGCCACAGTACCACCACAGTACCATAGTACCACGGTGCCACAGTACCACAGTACCGCCACAGTACCACCACAGTGCCACAGTACCATCACAGTGCCACAGTACCACGGTGCCACAGTACCACGGTGCCACAGTACCACCACAGTGCCACAGTACCACAGTACCATCACAGTGCCATAGTACCACAGTACCACAGTACCGCCACAGTACCACCACAGTACCATAGTACCACGGTGCCACAGTACCACCACAGTGCCACAGTACCACAGTGCCACAGTACCATCACAGTGCCGCCACAGTGCCACAGTACCACCACGGTACCACAGTACCGCCACAGTACTACGGTACCACAGTACCACCACGGTACCACAGTGCCACAGTACCACCACGGTACCACAGTGCCACAGTACCGCCACAGTACTACGGTACCACAGTGCCACAGTACCACCACAGTACCACAGTACCACGGTGCCACAGTACCACCACAGTGCCACAGTACCACCACAGTACCACAGTACCGCCACGGTACCACAGTACCGCCACAGTACTACGGTACCACAGTACCACAGTGCCACAGTACCACCACGGTACCACTGTACCGCCACAGTACAACGGTACCACAGTACCACGGTGCCACGGTACCACAGTACCGCCACAGTACCACGGTGCCACGTACCGAAGCCAAAGACCATCGAGGATGCCACGTACCGAAGCCAAAGACCATCGAGGATGCGTTGCATATCTGAGACCGGCAGAAATGACGTCGTCTGCATTCAGCTCCTGCCTGACGACCTTTTCATGAGCAGGACACAAAGACTTGAATATCCACTACCCATAATGCAAATCTCTGCACTTAAACTGTGTACCATCTAAAAGCGGTCACTGAAAGTCCAAGTCTGACCTTCCCTCCATCCCTCCATCCTCCCCCTCACCTCAACCTCAGCCCCTCCCTGAGCCTGGCTCTGTTGGAGGTTTCTTCCTGTTAAAAGGGAGTTTTTCCTTCCCACTGTTGCCAGAGCGCTTGCTCATATGGCTCATGTGATTATTGGGGTATTATTGTAGGGTCTGTACCCTACAATATAAAGCGCCTATCTAAAAAAAACTGAACTGGACTGCATTAAATCCATCCATCCTGTTCCTGTCACATAAAACCTGAGATGGAAACGGTCCTCAGCTGCTGTCCTGATGGCGGCCTTCTAAAATCCCGAGTGTAGATAGCGTTTGCTTAAACACGAGAAAGTATGACTCTGGGCTGTGCTTGCCCGCTGGTTAAACGCTGAGGTCACTTGTGTGTTTTGGGCATAGCGACCGCAGCAAGCTTGACGTTTCTTCCATTAAACAGAGGGAATACATCTACAGATACATCCAGCTAATGCTTCTTCCACTGAGTTAATGTGTAGCACATGAAACAATAATAACACCAAATTAGTTTCCTACTTTCACATTGACACGGTGGGCCTCCATAACGGGCCTCTGGGAGTCTCTGAGAAGCAGGCCAGGCTGAAAGACCAGACCAACAGATAATATCTCTCTTGGCTCTCGTGAAACACCGTCCTCTGCTCTTAGAAGAGTCCCGGAGACGAGGAACGGGCAAGAAATGATTGAATAATATTGCACCATAAGCCTCTAATCCCCGGGCTGATTCCTCTTCTCCTCCATCGAGCTGGGAAAATGTGCTGACTGCATAGACTCCACGATGGGAAGAGCCTGAAAGGCAGAGGAGGGGGAAACGTGGAAAAACCAGAGACCACAGCGCTCGACGTTTGAAGAGCGGTGAAGTGGTCCAAATCAAAATGATCTCAGGAGTCGTAAACGAAGACCGCAGGATCGCCTGGAGTGCGACGAGTAAAGGAAACGAGCTGACAGCTTTCATAATGACAAATCAATTCGCTTCCAGAAGGAGCGCAGCTACAACGTTCCCATTACTGGCTGTACGCCCCCCACTGCGGCACATCTTTGGGGTGAACTCATGTTATTGCAGAGTCTCGTTCAGAGGCGTCAATCAAACCACTGCACATGTTCTTTGTGCTTCTCACCTGTGCACGGCGCACAATTCTCACAAACCCAGCCAACCACCGACCAGGAGCCATAAATCAGATCACCGCTATGGAAACGGGCACAGATGCACATTTGGATGCATTCGTCCCTGTGCTCACCGGCAGCGACTGCGTGCTGTAAAATCTAACCCCGGTGCATTTGCACAGTAAGTCAGTGCAACATTAAAAGGCTGATATACGACAGCTGATATCTTGATGGCGTTTCAACGCTGCAGTAAACCTCTCGTGCAAAACGATGTCAGCGGTCAGACAAACGAGCGGCCGTTTGTTTGAGGTTAAAGATTAACGGCACTGTGTTACATCACACATGGACGCAAAGGAAAAAAAGAAGAGAAAGGTCTGAGCCGTCTGCGGACGCCGCCGGACAGGAACGCCTGCTTCTTCACCGCGTCTTGGTCATCGGCCTGGACTGAGGCTTAATGCATCACTTCAAAAAGGCTTTTCCGCTGGAATTATAACAGCGATCGCACAAAAGTTTACCTGTCCGAGTCGCACGGTCGGTCCCGAACACGTGAACTCACCTGGAGAGAGCTCTGAGTGATCGGTGGTGCAGCTGCTGCTGAGCACCGCGTGTGTTTTATCTGCGTGATGATTAGTGACGCATGACCGAGCAGCCTGCTCTGTGGCTGCACGCCGCAGCAGCATGCAACCCTGTGGCGTATAATCCTGTCTGCCTTCTCTCACCCCAACCGGTGGCAGCACATGGCCCCGCCCCTCCCTGAGCCTGGTTCTGCCGGAGGTTTCTTCCTGTTAAAAGGGAGTTTTTCCTTCCCACTGTCGCCAAAGTGCTTGCTCATAGGGGGTCATATGATTGTTGGGTTTTTCTCTGTATGTATTATTGTAGGGTCTACCTTACAGTGTAAAGCGCCTTGAGGCGACTGATGTTGTGATTTGGCGCTGTATAAATAAAACTGAATTGAATTAATCAGCGACTGCATGAAGGCGGGCCGCTTTAGGCGCCTGCTGTCATTGCTGGCCGCCGTGGCCATCCTTTATGCTGAGTCGGTGGTCTCCGTGGTCCAACTGAAGCGGATTAATCTGCAGCTCATTAACACAGCGCCGTGTTACCCGTGACCCGAGCGTGCACTGAACACGTGCGTCCCCTCTGACACGTCTGAGCCGTCGTCGTACGTGAGGCCCGTTTCTCGGCTGCTCTCAGCCGCCGTCACAGGAGCAGCTCTTAAGCGTTGCGGTTGGTCTGTGTGTGCCATGACGGCAGGTGAGTGGAGACGCTGCGTGCGCTCTGCCAGCCGCTCAGCAGCGTCTCAGAAACACTTTGAAACCACACGTTTAACAAACAAAGTGTGAATTACGGGAACGGCGCTCATCCTCCGCGCCCGGCCTCTCTGCGGCTGACCGCCAGCAGCTAATGACAGTCTAGACTGAGGTCGTAATGATATGTTAGACGGCAGACAGACGGGCGAGCGGCGCGGGGTCCAACCAGGCCGAGGCCGCCACCTCCTCCAGTGCCACTTTCACCGTTATCTTACGGCTCCTTGTGCTCAGGAGGAAAAAGAGCAGAGCGCCGTTTGTGTGCCCGGTAATGGACACCGCACGCTGATCCTGCCGTCGCTTCATCAGGCTCGGCGTGGCACATCAGCTGCGGAGAAATAAACGTCAACGACCGCGATCAAAGTGCCGATTCGTGGCCACCACTACTTAATGAAACGCTGCGACTCGTTAGCCTCCGAGCCTGTGAGCGAGTCCTGGGACTCTTTATAACCAGCGCTGCGTAGCGCTTCCTGTGGACGGGCGTCTCATTTCCTGTCATTAAACCCAGGACGCGCTTTAACGCGAGCGCTGCTCATTAACCGCATACAGCCTCTCACTCACTCTGCGGCTCGCCGTGCTCGCCACGTGTTTCCATCAACGAGCTTTACAGACGCGTTTGTAAAAACTTTATCAAACAAAGACAAAGTTGAAGCAGCAAAAACGTGCCGTCCGTTTGCACCGAGCCGCCTTCCTCACACTCGCCACACACACCAGCTGTCCAACGATTGGTCCTAATGTCTGCTTATGTGCAACATCAGAGGAGTGCTCGTGTGTGTAAGGAGTGTGTGTCTGATAGGGAGCGCTAACAGAGGGGTCGAACGGTGAGCGCAGAGAGAAAAATGGCTGCTGGCCTTAAACCGGCGCGACGCCTTTGAGCAGCAGCTCAGTGTGAAGGCAGGACGACCTGCAGACACCAGAGCGCCTCGGACTCGGGGGGGGGAAGCAGAGTTAGACAGAAGAGCAGCGCACGGCGCAGGTGTGTGTCGTCTGTAAGTGTGTGTGTGTCTTACCCTGCTGCTGGGCGCTGAGCAGTGTGGGGTCAACAGTGGGCACAGAGCGGGGCATAGGCACGGGTTTATCTGCTGGTCGACACAGAAGCAAACACTCATCAATCATTTCTAATAGCTGTGCCGGTAATCAGAGTTCTGTCAGAGGACGGGGGGGTCAACACCCGCCGTGGCCTTTACCCAGCAGGCCGCAGTGCGTCACCTCTGACACCACGCTGGACGCTGTGCTAGTGGAAACGAACCCACCGCTCGCTCCGTCACTGCGACGCAAACCTGTCGGATTTCCGAGCGTTGGTCGTCAGGGAGCCACCGCTGACCTTTGCACTCAGCCCCACACCCGGGCTACAGCCTGTCACGATGCTCGCAGTGATCGCTTCATTATCAGCAGCAGGTCCACCTCCATCCCTCCTCTCTGTGCGGCGGACCGACCGTGTGTGTGTGTTTGGAGAAAAGTGTGTGTGTGCCAGCCCTTGTGTAACCTATAATCACCTTGAATTACTCGAGTTTCTGTGCCAGTGTTTATTCGTCTATCGTGCCCGTCGCTCTGCACAGGAAGCAGACACTAAACTCGGTGTCGCTCCTACAACCGTTTGTCTCCGTGCACAGGAACACAGTCGTGATGGACTCACCACGTCCCCCGGGCCCCACGCTGGAACATCTGCAAACATCTGCACCTGTGCAAACGTGCGCACACGCGTCTCTCAGGGACGAGTGTCACTGAGAGCATCGCCGTCACACACTCGCCGTTATCAGCAGGACACAGCACCCATGTGATCACTATTACATCACACAGTAGTTCATCATCCACGGCTGGACCAGAGCCGGACCCTCACAGTGTGTGTGTGTGTGTGTGTGCTGACTCACGCCTGCCTCTCACACTCTACTGCTGTTAAACATTAAACGCTCGGAGGCACAGCAGGCCTGGAGCGCTGGGAGGAAGTACTGGTGTTTAAACGTAACACAGTAACCCCGGGGAGGCGGGGCAGCCACGGCGGCCGGCTGACACCATCAACGCTCGCAGTCAGGCTCACTGCGGCGCTGTCCTCGTCCCCACACACAGCTGAAAGCTGTCTCCGTGTGTTTGCAGACACATTTCCACAGACGGGTCCAGGTAAAGGTGACGATCTGATTGGACGTCGTCCTCTAAATGCTGCCGTGTGACAACGACAGAAAACCACTGTGAGATTTTCTAAAGACAGCAGAACCCAACGTGGCGCTCAGGCTGATGGCCGACATGAAGCGAGATGTTCTGCTGCACATGGACACGTGTGCCAAACCCGGAGCGCTCCGGGCATACACTCAGCTCCCTGTAGACTAAACCCAGTGACCAGCGTGTTGACATGTGGCCGCGCTGTTTGTACACACTCTCCGACGTACCTGCAGGCGGCGGCAGCTCGGCCGGCGTGTTGGCCGGAGCGTGGGCTCCTGGTGGGATGTGGATGTTGTTGTAGTTTGTAGTGGGAGGACCCAATGGGGCGGATCCTGGACCCGAAGCAAAGCCTATGCCAGGGGCGGGGCCTGGAACCAAACTGTGGTCCTGGTCTTCGGAGGCCAGCGAAGGAGGACCGCCCCTAAAAGAACCCCCGTGGGAGGGGCCCAGGCCGGAGAAGCCTTCAGCTCCAAACTCGTCTATCAGAGAGAGAGAGAGAGAGAGAGAGAGAGAGAGAGAGAGAAGGGGGGGTCATTAGCTGTGAAACAGGAACATTTCTCCAATGGAGAGCAGCTCCAACAGAAACGACTGGAACACTGTTTATGGAGCGTCATTGTGCTGACACACACTCTCAGCGACGGCTGCGATGGAGCCGTGATGGTTCCAGCCCGTCACTGCGCCCTAGTCTCTAACAACGACACGTGTCCACACAGGCTGCAGCACAAACACACAGGTGTCAGTGCTGGATCACGAAGAGCCCACATCAGCCCCGCCATCATGGCGCTGCTTAGCCTCACACTCGGCACACGCTTCTGCGTCTAACAGAGAGAAATGACAGACGTCAGGATGTGGGCCGTGAGCACAGACGCCTTTGGCCTCACTTGGTTTCAATCGCACAGCGAAGAAGGCTCTTCATCCAAAGCACCTCAGGAGGAATCCAAAAATGAGTTTAGGCAAAATGATTAGAATTCATGAGAATGTGATTAAAGTGAAGAGAAAGGAGGTGTGTAAATCCCACAGACATCACAGCACAAATTGGTTTTAGATGGAGTGTGCAGCTGAGTGATGGAGCGACTGCAGATGACTGATGCTATTCTGCTGCACTTTCAAACGCATCACAGCAGCCACGACGCCGCTCATTACGTTACACATGTTTATTCTCTCATGTTGTTTCACAAACACGTAAACAAGAACAGCATAAGCTTCATCTGAGGTCACGTCATGTTTGATAGTGTGAATGTAAACTGGTGTTAACACAGCCACGTCCAAAGTGTCACAAATAAAAGCTCCATTTTTCAAGACAATTCAAAACAATAACAACAGTAGTAACAATAATAATAATAACAATAATAATAATAACAACAACAATAATAATAACAATAATAATAACAATAACAATAATAATAATAACAATAACAATAATAATAACAATAAGGCCACAGATGTGTACATTTCATTTACACATTATTACACATCACTGGATCTAAGTAACATAGCACTGAAAGAGTTAGCACAACAGATAGATGTGAAAACTGAAGGTAACCATCATGCACGTGCACCATCCTGCACCATCCTTCATGTGCACCATCATACACAATCATACTCCATCGTGCACCATCGTGCACCATCATACACAATCATACTCCATCGTGCACCATCGTACACCATCGTACTCAATCATACTCCATCGTGCACCATCGTACTCCGTAATGCACCATTGTACACCGTCGTGCACCATCATACACAATCATACTCCATCGTGCACCATCGTACACCATCGTACTCAATCATACTCCATCGTTCACTATCGTACTCCGTAATGCACCACTGTACACCGTCGTGCACCATCATACACAATCATACTCCATCGTGCACCATGGTACTCCATCGTTCACCATTGTACTCCGTAATGCACCATTGTACACCACTGTACACCATCATACTCAATTATACTCCATTGTCCTCCATCGTGCACAATCATATTCC
>VURO01046306.1:0-10168 GCA_015108175.1 Pelvicachromis taeniatus | reverse complement strand
CATCCTTCTGTGGGCAGCCCTCGTTAGCCTCCATGACCGCTATACTTCTTAACTTTAGTGTTTGACCAGTTCAGACAAAAAGCATCAATGAGTCGTCTATAGTCTTATAGTCATAAGATCTTACAGGTGTGCTTCATATGGACAGTTTACCTGGTGGATGCATGGCTGCTAGCGTACGTAGCCATCCCATCATGTGCAGTAAACAACATAAGGACAGCCTATCCAGACCCAGGTGGCATATATACAGGATTACAGCTGCTGATCATGTAGAGGTCCATGAGGCGTGGACACATGTTAATGACATGTAGTTACATTCTTACTGTCTCCTTCTAATCTACTACGTAGCTGATACCACAACTTATATACGTCATCGTCCCAGAATGCATTGTGTGCGCAAAAACATGGCCGCTCCCATGGAACCAAAACCGTTTTAAACAACAAAGATTTAATGAATAATGAAAACATTGTAGTTATTTTGAAGTATGTTTTTATGTAGTGGAGATCATTTGTAACATATTTAGAGTAACTCATAATAGTCGGGGTTCCTTTGACACGGGCAGCAGGTGACTTATATCCATTCAAACCTGTTCTCAGTTGTGGTGGATCACTGGACGTGGCTTGAGACAAAGCAGCAGACTTGCCTACTTTTACTTTCCCCTCACCTTTACTTATAACCTGCTGTATGTATTTCCATAGAACTTGCTACTTTTGTCTTTCACTGGATCTTCTGAATAAATAGTGATTGGTTACATAATAAAACAGGACATTATCTAACTGAAATAAATCGCAGAAAAGACTGGTCAGGACTTATTGTGGGTTGATTTTATTGATAAAGGTGCTGTAGTTTTATCATAAAGTTTGTGGAAATATGTACGCTTTGTAAACAGTAGGCACGTTTCATGCAAACTGTTGCACTTGTTGTCGGTGGGAAAACAGCTCTCATCACCAGTTTACTTGCACTGACCTTTTTATCTGATCGCACTGGTCATCTCAACAGAAGCGCCGTATTGTACAGCCCTGTGTTGGACAGTTGGCCACAGTAAGTGTGAACCTGTGCTGCATCTCTACTGCTGTACTCTCTTTGTGGCAAGACGGGCTTCTACCTCTGCTCCACTGCAACCTACGGGCCTGAGTAGCTGCTAATGGGGATGCTGAGCCACAGTAAATCCTACATAGTCAAATGAACAGAAACGATCTTTGCTGGCATCTGAGAAACAAAAATCATTTCACATGCAGTTTGAAATACAGCAACCACCCCCTTTGCCACTTCAGGCCTATAGTTTGCTTTACCGGTGCCTCTTTTTTTTATATTTCCTTTTTTCAGCCTTATTTCCTTTTTTTTTTTCTAATTTGACTTCCCATTTCCTTGCTTTTCACTCTCATTTCTCTTTTCCTTTATATCCCTCCCCCCTTTGTCCGTCTCTCTCCTCTTCTACCCCGTTTCCTTTCTTTGGCCTCCTGGTGACCTTTGCCCCGTGACCTTTTTGCATCACTGGCCACCTGTGCTTTGTGACTTCCCCTCAGCAGATGTTGCCCATCACCATGCGCAAAATGCCCTCAATAAGCCCTCTAGTATTAAAACGCCTCAAGGTACAATTGTGCATGTCCCCTGCTTGCTCCCCTCCTCTCTGCTCTCTGTGTGGATGCCATCAACTTCTTTTCCTTCCCACAACTCCTCTCTGCTGTCATCTGTGTGTGTGTGTGTGTGTGTGTGTGTGTGTATATATGTATGAAGGTGTGCATAGAGCTGGAAAGCTGGACAACAATGGTACAAATATTGACAGACATTGTATAGCATGTCTCTCGAGTCACATGTAAAATTGTGTTCTTGAGGTTTTTCCTACACCAGCCTCGATTATGGGCTCAGTATCCAGATCTTCTTCACCACACTGGCAGGAGAGCATTAACATCATCGAAGAAGCCAGATTAAGTTCACTATTTCTCGCCACTGTCTTCTTGATCCATGCTGGTAACTGTGGACAGCGGTCAAGAAAATGAAACTTGGCGTGATGGTGTTATTGCTTTGGCCGCCGTTGGAGTATTTACTGCCCATATGCTTGCATGCCCTGCCACCTGAGGGTCGCAGAGTACGTCAAACGTGTAGAAAGTGGGATGCTAATAAATCATTTCAGAAAGAATAATAATTTATTGCTGAACTGAAAAAACAAATCAGTTGTTCTCCAGCATAATAACTGCTCGCCCTGTTCCTTAACTTACCTTTCTCTCTCCAACACCACCACACTTGCTCGCCCACCCTTTATTGAACTGATTGCAGTGTAGTGTGAGGTTGTTTGGACATGGCTAGTGTGGCAAGGCTAACTCTGCAATGACAGGTTTTAACTCGAACTCTCTTAGCAGGGCGAGTCTGGACTACAGGGGCCTCCGGGACCTCCAGGGCCACCCGGACCACCAGGAACATCAGGAATGGATGGGGCCAATGGCCCACCGGTGAGTCTTAAACTAAACCTCTTTATATATCCTCTGGTGTCACGCACCACGGTGTCAAATTTAAATTTAACAGACTTTTCCATATGAGACAAGAATTAAGAGACTCACTAGTGTAAAGTTAATTTACTGTTCTGCCCTCAGTGCAGGGAGAGACATAATATACTTTGTAAAACAACGTTTTATTTCATGCAGGGAAAACCTGGGGAGCCAGGCAAACCAGGAAAAGACCCAAGAGTAAGCACGAGTGTTGTGACTCCGCCTTATTTTACTAGAACCTTCACATTATTCATTCATGGAACATCCGTCTTCTTCTTCCTTGTTTATGCAGCTTTTGCCCGGACTAAAGGTAAAAAAGAATTCCTTCATTCTAATACAAATGGCAAAATTTAAACAGCGACACCTGTCGTGATGAATTTCGAGTTGTAGGAGTCGATTAAGCCACACGACGACATAGCGACGCAGCCAAAGCTTGGCTGTGACGCAGCCGTGTGAAATGCTTGTTTCTGTGGAAAAATCAAACCTATACAAACCTTTTGTTTGATCTCTCCAGGGTGAGCCAGGTGTGCCAGGACAAAAGGTCAGCTCCCTTCTGTACTTTACATTTAAAAGGATTATTGTTGGCAGAAAGCAGAATTGTAATTATGCTGCCTGTGAAATGCTGTGGCACAAATGATCCGACCACTTTCTTCACACACTTCTCCACACGGCTGCAGCGTTTCAGCTCCCAGCCAAACACGCACCAACAACAGGAAGAAGTACAGACTTTCATAGGTGTATCAGCCAACCACGCCAAGCCACACATGCATATTCCACTGGGCAGATTTTTAATTATAAACAGAAACAAATGGCCATTTATTTTTACTAATGGTGGACGTATGCAGGGTGTAGTTTTGAGTACCTGCATACGATCAAAGCAGAGAGAAGTCGTATTTTATTTCTGCTTCTTTTGGATGGAACATTCATAATGGATTCTTATATTTAAGTACACAGATAAAGAAACAGCTTCAATAGGTTTCATGCCTGCACGTCTCGCTTTGGTCATCTGGTGCCTGTTATTGTGCTTTCAGTGTTTATTAATGGTATTATTTTGTATGTGTGTCTGTTTGTGTCTCCACAGGGTGATGGAGGTGATGTTGGCCCGACAGGCCCAAAGGTATTTCCCTTTCTTCTGCTTTCTGTGTGACTCAAAGCATCGGGAGAAACTCTGTAACACACTGTAAGATTGTAAGGATACTATAGTTTGTTCCAAGAGATCTATTCTGCTGATGACAAGTGCCTTCCACCCTATCACTGGTGACAGTATTGTTATTATTTATTTATGTATACTGTTTATTATTTACTGATGCTTACGTTGGTTGTTGCTGTGGTTTTCCTACTGGTCTTTTCTCTCCCTCCCCTTCTGTTAACGCTCGTCCCATCCTCTCTTTCTTCCTCGTTCCTGTTCCGGTCATGTCCGCTCTGATTCTAATAATTCAAAATGAAAAAAATAAAATGATAATAATAATCATAATGATGATAATAAAAGTCGAAGAAAATATGAAAATCAAGTGGACCAGTGTGCAAAAGCCGTAATGTCTACTTGGGAAAATAAATCCACTGGGCTTTTTTGCTAGCCTCGGACAATGATTCTGATTGCTACAGGACATCAAAAAAGAAGACAATGTTATTATTAGTGTCTTTGTCCAAATCCTTCACACTAACTGTATAATCGAAAAAACAGCTGTAGATTTGAATGTCTGTGCCATCTGGATATGGCAGCAGTTACAGCAACAAAATCACAGAATAACTCTCAAAGATGTGATTTTGCCCAAAAACGTTCAGCTCTTCTTGAAGCTGGCACATCGGACAATAAGTCGTTGCTCTCCTTCTGTGCAGATTGTTGCCTTGTAAATGTTTACCATTCTTCCATCTTACTTTTGCTCGTGATTTGTTTTCTGCCATGAGCACATGAGCTGACTGAATTGATGGTCACTTACTGAAGATCTGAAGGACTACTTGTGAGCTTGCACGCCATCTAGTGGAAAGTATAATTACTGTTATTGTTAAATTTATTGTTATCTGCTTCACAGGGAATTCGGGGAGACCAAGGAAATAAGGTAAGATTTTTCTGAATTACAACTAACACTAACTGTAGTAAAGTACAGCTGAGTTCATAGGTATGGCTGAAAGCCCACATCCCAGCACAGACTTCTCCTCATAGTTTATGGTCTTAATTAATCCATAAATGGATTGAATTCAGTTTTATAGTTTGTGCCTGCCATTATCCTGTGGTTGTGGTCTGGAATGAAATCTCTGTGTTTAACTTAATTAAACTTAGTTGGTCTAAGTAGGAGTTTAACTTCTACTCGCTGTTCTTCTCAAAAGCAACTAAAAGAATAGGATATAGCTCTACTTCTGTCAGGTCCCTGTCGAGATGGGAGACTCCATGTCGAGATGGGAGACTCCCCGTCGAGATGGGGGACTCCCCGTTGAAATGGGGAACTCCATGTCGAGATGGGGGACGCCCTGTCGAGATGGGGGACGTCCTGTCGAGATGGGGGACGCCCTGTCGAGATGGGGGATGCCCCGTCGAGATATGGGACTCCATCGAGATGGGGGACGCCCTGTCGAGATGGGGGATGCCCTATCGAGATGGGGGACTCCCCGTCGAGATGGGGGGTGCCCTGTTGAGATATGGGACTCCCTGTCCATCGAGATGGGGGACGCCCTGTCGAGATGAGGGACGCCCTGTCGAGATGGGGGCTCCCCGTTGAGATATGGGACTCCCTGTCGAGATGGGGGACGCCCTGTCGAGATGGGGAACTCCCCGTCGAGATGGGGGACTCCCCGTCAAGATGGGGGACTGCTTGCCTGCTGCTTGCTTGAGCTCATGTTTCCATTCACTCTGTAGGGAAAGTAAGGATTGAGGGTGTTCCCCAGAGAGAGAAGAGACAATGGAAAATAAAAGCCAAGCAGGGAGTTTGTGTGGGTCATTTATTCATGGCAAGATGGCATATGGCGCTGCTGGAGTCTGGATGATAGGGGCATGCTTTAAATGTATGAATTAGTAGAAACAGCCGTCTAATCCTTTAGTGAGGATCTGCTGTCTGTCTCTGAACACAGAAAACTGGAACTGGGTTAAGTTCATCGTGAAGACAAAGTTACACTCGTTTTTCCAATAAAGCCAGTGTTGTATTATATCTTAGAGGCTTTACCAAATATGAAGACATTTACTGTCTTGTTTTCCTACATGGTAGACCCTGCTTCCTCTGCAGCAGTCCCAGCAGACCTGGACTCACAGTACATCTCTGTACTGGTTATATTAGCATGGCAGGTTTTTTGCAGCTATATATGTTTTCTCCATTAGGCGTCCCAGACAGATGGTGGCAAGAGGAAGGTTAAACTTGTATAGCATTTTGTATCCAGAGGGAGCAGCAGCAATCTGTAAAGGCTTTTACTCTTTAATAACGAGAAAGTGATTCCACAGGCTGACCCTTCAGTGTTGAGAAATGGTAGCACAAGGAGGACTCCATGAACTTCAGGGAAATTGGTCCTATATATATAATCTGCTCAGGTCTAACGACCCACAGGGAACGGACAGGTCCAACACCTCCAATGATGGAGGATAAGATGAGCAGGGGGAGAAATCATTTCACACAAGTCTTTGTGTTATTAACCACATGTGTATTCTAGACGCACAAATCCAATGTCTCGGTTCATACACTTCATGAAGACACTTAAGTTGCTTGAACTTTACACATTGTTGATGGCTTAGCTGATCGTGGTTTGCAGCAAGAAGGACTTGCAAAGGATATCATGGGTGTCCTACAGGTTGGGAAAAGCACTGGAAGAGAAACAGACTAGAGGTGTCTAGAACGATAGTAACATTAATTGCGCAATTCTAATTGAAAAGAATACTTTTCAGTATGACGTGGTAACAGCACATGTGGTGTTAAAATATTTAGCTAATGAAATTTTTCAGTGGCATTGCCTCGTTTCCATGTCTTTGGGACATGCTGTTAGCTGTTGCCAAGCGCGTACTTTCACTCTTCGGTGCACACGTGGAATTTGTAAGTCCTTATGGGAACTCTGGCAGTGAGTATGTGTGTCTCCACCTGCTTCTTGACTGTCACATGACACGGAGCTGCAACACAAACAGAATGAAAGCAATTGATACTGCCGTGTCATCACTGGCTGATTACGGTCCCGTTCAGTGTTTACAGGTATCTGTACTTTGTTTTTGGAATGGAAACTTTGTCAGTGCATATGTATCTACACACACTGTATGTCACAGTAAAAGAAATGTTAAAATCTCAAGTGAACTCTTGTGTTTTGAACCACCACCTCCCACAACTGAACGGTTGTCCTGTAAAAGTCCCGCAGCAGTTTCTGGGGGAGCTGTGCTTGCTGTACTTTCTCGGGAAGAGCGGTCTTTGTTGGGCTTTTTTGACCAGTCTCGAGGTGTTGTCATGTCACGTCACCGTAACAACAAGACGCACTTGGAGAGCACAAACCTCCACTGAAGCAGCTCACTATCTGGCTGGTTGAAATCCTTCAACCAGTCAATGAAACTTAAAAAAAGTAATTAGATTTTGAAAACAACTAAAGGCAGACTTGCATCGCTGATAACCTGCAACTAGAAAGTGGACAAGCCAAGTTTTTCAGGCCAACGATCACTCAAAATCAAATGGGACAGTGTTCCTGATTAGAGACAGCAAATAATTTACGGTTTACAATGTAAAGGCTGATTCGACTGGGTGATAGGTGATACCCATCTTCAGGAGCCTACTCTTTCTTCTCCATAAAGTATATTCATGCATTGAGAATATAGTAAAACATTTTGATTATGTGAATGCAATTATGGCGGCATAGTCATCTCAGATCAGGGACCACTGAGGATGAAAATGATCATCCCAAGAACACAGTCTATGAAAGTAGAGTCTAAGTCTCTGTTTCTCTCAGAACAAGATGACGTTATCTTTGCATCATCTGAAATTAAATTATATCTTGATGTCAACTGCAACTTATTTAAGAAGCTTACTAAAGAGGCAACCCGGTTGCGACAGATGGCCACCCCTCCCAAATCTATATGGTAACATATAGATTTGAGAACTTTATAAGACTAATTATCGACATGTGTCTAAGACAAGAGCTGGACCACTGGAAGGTCTTTCTTTAGGGAAATGGATCACTGGACTCAGGCCATCCATCAGCAGAGGAGATGAGGGCGGTGTGCACAGCGCCAATGAATCTAATTTGCTCCTCAACAGATTCGATGCTGCAGTTAATGCTCGCCCCCCTGCTGACCTACCTGTAGTCAGCCATGTCACTCCCTCCCTCTCCACGGTCCACCATAGACTCTTGTGAAGTCCTGACACCCCTCCCCCACCTATCACTTTCATTCACGACCAGGTTCAGAGACAAATGAGGAGACTCCACTCAGGCAAGTCTGCTGAAGCACACGGGGTGAGTCCCTGCATCCTCAAGGCCTGCGCCCCCCAGCTTTGTGGAGTCTTTAATAAAGTCTTCGTGATTAGTCTGAGGGTCCCAGTGCTGTTGAAGACGTCACGCCTTGTCCGTGCATCAAAGATGCCACCTCCGAGTGGTCCCCAGGATTACAGATCTGTGGCACTGACATTCACGTCATGAAGACCTTGGAAAGACGGCTCCAACCTCTGGTCAGACCACATCTGAACCCCCTTCACTTACCAGCCCCACTCAGCGTTGACGATGCCATGATATACCTGCTCCATCATGTCTACACCATTTGGACCAACCAGCAAGCACTGAGGGTCACATTGTTTTTTACATTTTCATCCATTTTCATTAGGCTGACCCTTCTGGGTAAGAAGCTGACCGTGGTTATTGGCCTGCTTCCTTGGGGGTTGTGGTCTGGGATGCCTTGGGCCTCTTTGTTGTGGAGAGGGAGCTCTGCTGGTTGTCAGGGGGTTCTTGGGTGCCTTGGCTGATCTCTGGCCACACTGACATGGTCAGCCTCTAGCGGCTTGGGCTGCCTGTTGCCTCTAATTCTCTGGGGCTCTTGTCTTTTGGCTGGGGGCCTTCATTCTTCTGCAGGGGTGCACACATTTCTCATAGATATGTGGCCTTGGGTCTTGAGTATTTGGGTAGCTGCAGATGGCCCAGGTCTCGTACATCTTTCGCTACCTCCTTCTAGCCCCTGGGATGCACCCTTGTGGCTTCTCACACAAAGTTTTCTGAAAATTTCGTAAACATGATAACTTGAGAACTGGGCAGCGTGGCATTTTCAAACTCCAACCGTAGGTGCATCTGCTAAAGCCCTCAGATGAGTTTGAATGCCAGTGACTTCTACTGCAGAGTCAGGGGTCAACTTTTCTGAACATAGCCTAGAATCTACCAAGAGGAGGGTGCTATTAGTTTTTTCTCTCTCTGTGGTTCATTGTGGTTTTGTTTATTTATGTTGTTTTTGTCATCTTTCTGTCATTATAGATTGTTTAGTAACTCACCCATTTCAGTGTGTCAGTGAATATATCCTCCATGTTTGCTTTTTAGTTTAGCTTCTGAAGAAGAAAGTCTTTTCTTTTTCTACTTTGACTTTCTTACTTTGACTTTCTTTTGCCTTTATGTTATCCGCACCACGTAGGCTGAACCAGGGTTGTCTGGTGCTCCTGTGTAAACTTAAAGTCAGTTTTGTGCATAGCAGTTATTACATATCCAATCAGTAACATGTGTTTTTCTTCCACTGCAAACGCCTGGCATCCCTGATATGCCTGACAAGCGGGAGAGTAGAACTTAAATAGAATAATATTCTTGTCAGGTTGTTCCTTGTTAATTGTTATTGATGTAATACCTGTAAAACTGCCAACTCATTTCTATCAACCTTCATGTTGCCACTATTTGTTGGATTCATGGAGCAGTGAACGTTTTACTGTTAGAAGCCATGCTTGACAAAACAGCGCTCCCTCGGGTCCCCTTACTAACTTACTGAACTGCTGACAGTATCCTTCAGTGGGCTGTCGTGGAGATAAAATTGGACATAACAGCGTATGCCATTAGTGAAGACTTTGTCTATTTGTATGGCAGGGAGAGAAAGGAGAGCTGAACACTGGAGCCCCGGGGATTAAAGGAGAGCCTGGTTCAACAGGCCTGCCGGGACTAAGAGGACCCAGAGTGAGTGAAATACATCGCCATGAAACAGCAATTACTTTAAAAGGAACCCCGGCTATTCTGACAAGTTACTCTAAATATGTTACAAATGATCTCCACTACATAAAAACATACTTCAAAGTAACTACAATGTTTTCGTTATTCATTAAATCTTTGTTGTTTAAAACGGTTTTGGTTCCATGGGAGCTGCCATGTTTTTGCACACACAATGCATTCTGGGACGATGACGTATATAAGTTGTGGTATCAGCTACGTAGTAGATTAGAAGGAGACAGTAAGAATGTAACTACATGTCATTAACATGTGTCCACGCCTCATGGACCTCTACATGATCAGCAGCTGTAATCCTGTATATATGCCACCTGGGTCTGGATAGGCTGTCCTTATGTTGTTTACTGCACATGATGGGATGGCTACGTACGCTAGCAGCCATGCATCCACCAGGTAAACTGTCCATATGAAGCACACCTGTAAGATCTTATGACTATAAGACTATAGACGACTCATTGATGCTTTTTGTCTGAACTGGTCAAACACTAAAGTCCCAGCAGGATAGCGGTCATGGAGGCTAACGAGGGCTGCCCACAGAAGGATG
>VURO01046298.1:0-10566 GCA_015108175.1 Pelvicachromis taeniatus | reverse complement strand
GTGCTGATTACCCCCTGTGCAGCCTCCATGTTCCTTCCCCTGAGGAGAAGGCCAGCAGCAGCTCCTGGTCCAGGTTACTCTCCCTGAGGGCACAGAGGAGGTGCAGCTGCTGCTTAGCCTTCTTTACCAGGGCGATGGTGTTGTTAGAGGTGGGGGTCAAGTTGGACTTATTGAGGCTGGTTGGTGAGAGGATGTCTGGTATTATGGTGTTGAACACTGAGCTGTCAATTTAAACAAAACGGCTGGAATAAAATGTAACCACCAACTGGAAGACTTTATTAAAGCGCCCACATCAACACACACCCAAAGAACCCAACCCCTCTAAGAGCAACTGGCTTCCTTTTATACTCTACCTGATTCAGGTGAGCATCTGGAATAGCCCAAGTCTGGAGTCAGACAACCAAATGAAAACTTCAACCTCCACCTGAGCAAAACATCCAGCCACCATAAGTCTATCCAGTCACATGATAGACATATTCAGATTTGTACCAAGTCCTATAAATAATAACATATAGTCTTCAACCACTTATATATGAATAAGAAACACCTTGACCACACCCCCTAGCCTGGCACATTGGTTTGCTCCAGGAGGTCATGAGCAGGAGATTGAGCTGCTTTCACTCTGTTGCTGGTGAGTGGTGAGTGCTGTTATACTTCTGTTTTTACATATCCAAATAATTTAGGTTATACTGATAAAATGTGTAAACAGCTCTAACTTCCTGAAAGAGGTAGGAAGGCCAGCCCCCCCGTCTCTTCACCTTTCACAAGCAGTCACTTAAATACTACCTCAAATAAACCTAATAAAGAATCACTAACCAAAAATGTGTTTTATTATTATATAGTTTTTAAATACCAATCAGTCAAATTAATAAAAATACAGGTAAGGGCAATAGAACCCCTGGTCTCCATTACACCCCCCCACCCCGCCCTTCTCCTGAGACTATTGTACTTCAATCTTCATACATATATGAAAGACCGCCCGCCACACAGTGAGATTTCCCTGGACGATAGCACACTTTGAAATCATAGGGTTACAGCACGCATGTCGGTCTCTTTCATCTCGTGTAGCTACTGGAGGGCACGATGGCCCGTCTCCAGGATGAAATGTCTGCCTAGAAGATGGTACCTCAGTGACTCCACCGCCCACTTCATTGCAAGACACTCCTTTTCCACAGTGGATTATCTAGACCAGGGCTCACCAACCTTTTTGAAGTGAGAGCTACTTCTTGGGTACTGATTAATGTGAAGGGCTACCAGTTTGATACACACTTCAGAAATAACACATTTCCTCAATTTAACTTTAATTATATGTTATCATTAAAAATTAATTATATAAATCTATGTAAAGACATTGATTATGGCAACTGTTTCCATGGAGACCAGCTAGCGCTGATCTAATATTTAATAATAAAAATTTTTTTAATATATTATCTCTAACAAATTGATACCAATGCAAATGTGATTTTTTTAAAAATAGCAACAAAAAAAGTGAGCTATCTTTAGAACAGGCCCGCGGGCTACTCATATGGTCCTTGCGGGCTGCCCGCGGGCACCATGTTGGTGACCCCTGATCTAGACTCTCTCCTGAAGCTTCCTGCTGAGGAAAACAACTGGACGTCTCCTGCAGCAATACTGCTCCTTTGCCCACTCCAGAGGTATCTGTCTGCTGAGTGAAATCTGTGGGGTCGAGAGGGGGGGGGTAGACAGTCTCTGATGTGTGAAGACACTGTCTGCTCAAAACACTTCCTGACTACAGACGTGAGGGCTGTAGGTCTTTAGTTATGAGGCTGTCTATGCCAGTCTGATTAGGGATGGGAATGATGGTGAAGGCCTTCAGACAGGTGGGAACGGTGGCATGACAGAGGGAGAGGTTGAACAGCCTGGTGAGGATCCCTGCCAGTTGGTCCACTCAGGCTTTAACCCAATAGTAATTGATACATGGGGCTGTATTACAGTCTGTGGTTTTAAAGTTGTTTTAGCCGGGCTGTCTGGTGTTATGTTGGAGTCCATTCTATTTCTATACATGTAATTTATTTCTTTATAGTGTAAATGAGGTAGTTAGATCTGGTGTCATGCATTTCTTCTCTTGGATAAACTGACTGAAATAAAGATTTTATCATATTTACAAGTGTATTATTGCTCTGCTGAGTGACTGTCTTCTGCTCGTCAAGTACATTTCATTGCTATGTTGACCCAGTTTTATTTGTCTTGCATATGACAAACTGTACTCTTAACACACTGCAGTACGCAAAGCAAACAACAGGTGGCAGCAAACTCCCGCCTCAGTGTAGAGCGTTGACGGTGGGAGAAGAAGAAAGTGTTCGCGCAGAGAGAAGAAAGAGCTGATCCATTTCAAACAGCTGTTATTTACAAATTACAAGGTGAGTCCAAAGAGTCCTCGTATCCTCCTCGGAGCGGACAGGGGCCACCCAAACACGGCATAGCAAGGCCAGGGCGTACTCTGAGCTCAACATGATTATTATTTAAAGTGAAAAGATATGGGCCAAAACAAATGTCCATCATAGAGTACGTAAACATATAGGCTGGGTCTCAGAAGCATGTGCGTCTCAAACGTGGAGCTGAACCTTAAACTGACGGTGAAACACGGACATGATTTTCACGGTGAACCGTATTTCCTGCGCCTGTGGGGAAGTAGGCATACCGTGACTGTTCCGTGTGCTTGAAGTCAGTGAGGCGGTCTGAAACTGAACGGAGTGACGTCATCGGCAGCTGGCAGTAAACTGTAATAGCTGGTCAATGAATACTGTCCGGCGTACCTGCGGTCCCCATTTCCTACGCTTCAACACGTCACTGAATGGGGCGTGACGTCAGAGGCGACCGAAAACGTCATTAGACAGAGGCTCACGTTCACACTCATTATTATTATTGTTCATTTTTCTGTCGAATTTAAGGCTAGGGCCAAACTAACGAGCACGTGGCTTATTTATAATGGCCTTCATGTGTTTTAGGAAATCAATAGAAAACGTGTAACTTGCAGCTTCATGCTAATACCACACGTAAGGTTACATGTCACATAGTACACAGGTGAGCAGTCATAAACCCAATGACTTTGGGTTGGACCCGTTTTATTTTGAAAACTTGGACAAAATGCTGTGACTGGCTATTACTGATCAATTATTCCTGATTTAAAAAGCGATAATAAAGAATGAGCTGTTTGCAGGTTTCTTTATGACACACTCTGTGTTCTACATTATAATCAATCGAGTTCTTATTGGCAACTTAAATTATAAAAGTTATTCACATTCAGAAATAGAAGTTGGTTCGCTTAAATACGATTGCAGCTTGTGCCTTGTGACAGAGATGTCTGAGAGATATGTTTGGCATAAGTTTCACAAATGATGGGCCACTGAATCATTTACAACTAATTAAATACCAACAATCAGCTTTGGAAAAAATCTGAAATCACCTTTATCCACAACAGGTGAGCAGCTAATAACACGACTCTTAGTTTGTGAATAGATGTGAACGATTTCACTCGTTATAGATAATTAGGCTTGGGTGTTCTCTTTTTGATTTGAAGAAAATGTTGCTAAATAACTGACTCATAATTGAACGCATCACATTGGCTCACCATCACTCCATCACATGAGGGAGTGATGGTGAGCTCACAGGAGAATTTTTTATGTGAAATCCTTGACTTCCTTCCAAAGTAAGGTCATTGCATCTTTTTCACAAAAACATCACCAAACCCACTGCACAGGTGTATTTCTGCTGTGGATCAGCCACCATGACAACCAAGCGTGGACTGATCACGGACTCATTCAAAGTGGTGAAGAAATCCAGAAAAGGAGGGAAACGAGCGAAGAGCCCCACTCCTCCTCCTTCACCACAGAAAGGTGACGAGAAGCACTCTTTGTTGTGTAAATGTAAACAGATTACATATTCTGCTCATTTCCTGCCAACATAGCTTTCCATAATTCACAAATAAAAATAGCCATTATTTTACCCTCAGATCATCAGTTTAGCAGTTGCTTACTTGCCTCACACGAACATCTGTAGCCGTTTCTCAATTCTCAAGTACGTGAGTCCATACTCACGCGATTACGGACTCGCGATTTCTACAATTGGAACACCAGCGTACTTGATGATGTCACAGATCCGGAGTATTTACTGCCACCCCCTCTTAATTTAACTGTGATTAATATGTTATGAAACTGAACTTTAATCTCAGCCAAACCGATTTACTCAGGAACAAACCAAACACTGAAATAAGCCAACATTACGATTTAGAAGTTATCTAAGAGGCTTATATATCATATATAACCCTCTTAGATAAGGCTTATATATGATATATAAGTGAAAGACAGTGGGGGGTTGAAAACGATGTGCCAGGGGTGCGCTGTTCTCGCTGGGCTAGAGTGAACCTCGACCTCCCGCTCAGCGATCGAGCTGGTGGGTAACAGCACTTTTGCAATTACGTGATGTCCTGATAAACCGAGCAGATATTTGAAGTTTACACAGCTGCATTCTCACCTGAAAATATCTTAAAAGTTTATTTTGTGACTCAGAAAGAGTAATCAGAGTAATATTTAAAAGTTTTTAGCCGCGGTTCTCCACCATCTATGAAAGTTCCAAACTGCAAATCCATTGTACTGAATTGAAAGAAAAAATATATTTACCCTCATGTTAATGAGTGTTGTTGTCACGTGATTAAATATGAACCTTTCTTCCTCTGAGCAGAGGCTGACAGAATTAGAGAGGACGAGCTGCAGAAGCTCCGACAGTTTGACGTCGACTGGAGATTTGGGCCCTGCACAGGTAAAATTCATGCTGTGATAGATTGGCATGGGAACGAGAAGCAGTCCAGGTCCTTGGAATCATTAGTCTGTCTGACTGTCAATCCCACTTATCAGTTCTTGCACTCTCACTACAATCAGCTGATTTCAATTCGTGTGTCGGAGGAGGAGAATAATGGCTCAGTCTGCAATGGGCAGACAGCACAAAAGGATGAGAGTGCGATGGCACAATGGAGACTGCTCTAAGACAGAAACAACTGCACTATAGAGTTAACACAAGCACCTGCACAGATAGCATGCTAACTCTAAGATAGCCAAGAACCCAGAGTGATGTTAAAGCAAAGTGAAGCCCGGCACTGTGATAAAGTGAGCTGTCATTTGCGTTGAAGCCAGCCGCTGCTGATCTTGGGGCAAGAACTTGTCTCTGACCCGGAGTGGGCACTCCACCCTTTTCCGGCTGAGGACCATAGCCTCAGATTTCGAGGTGCTGATTCTCATTCCCAGCCCTTCACACGCGGCTGTGAACCTTTCCAGTGCGAGCTGGAGGCCATCACCCGATGAAGCCAACAGAACCACATCATCTGCGAAAAGCATTGATGAGATTCTGAGACCACCCAAGTGAAAACCTTCCGCCACGCCTAGAAATTCTGTCCATAAGAATTATGAACAGAATCTGTGACAAAGGGCAGTCCTGGCGGAGCCCATCACACACTGGGAATGAGACCAACTTATTGCTGGCCACACACCCCATACTCCCAGAACACCCCCTACAGGACACTCCAAGGGACACAGTCAAATGCCTTCTCAAAGTCTACAAAACACATGTAGACTGGTTGGGCAAACTCCCAACCAGGTAAAGAGCTAGTCAACTGTTGTGCACTAGGATGAAATCTGCATTGTTCCTCCTGCATCAGAGGTTCAACTAACAGACACTCTCTTTTCCAGCACCCTGGCATAGGCATACACACAGAGGCTGGGGAGTATAATCCCCCTCTAGCTGGAACACACCCCGAGTCCCCTTTCTTAAAGATGGGAACCACCACCCTGGTCCGCCAATCCAGAGGCACCGCCCCTGATCGCCACACAACATTGTAGAGGCGTGTCAACCAGGACAGCCCTACAACATCCAAAGCCTTCAGGAACTCAGGGCGGACCTCATCCACCACCAAGGAGTTGTTTAACTGCCTCAGTGACCTCGCCCCCAGGGATTGATGGGTCATCCCCTTCGTCCCCAGACTCTGCTTCCTTCGCAGAAGACGTGCCAGTGGGATTAAGGGGTATTCCTTCCACCGCACGACAATTTTATCAGTCGAAGTTAGCAGTGCTCCTCCCACACAATACACCATTTGGTTCAGGGGTTACCACCACGACAGGCACCAACCACCTTGCGGCCGCAGCTCAGTGCAGCAACTTCGGCAGTGGAGGTGCTGAACATGGTCTATTCAGACTCAATGTCCCCAGTCTCCCTCAGAATGCTGTTGAAGCTCTGCTGGAGGTGTGCGTTGAAGATCTCGCGGACCAGTGCCTCTGCTAGGCGTTCCCAGCACACCCTCACTATGCGTTTAGGCACGTCAGGTCTGTCCAGCTTCCTCCCCCGCCACCTGATCCAACTCACCACCAGGTGGTGACCAGTTGACAGCTCAGCCCCTCTCTTTACCCGAGTGTCCAGAACATATGGGCGCAGGTCTGGAGATACAATTACAAAATCGATCATCGACCTGCGGCCTAGAACGTCCTAGTGCCATGTGCACTTATGGACACTCTTATGTTCAAACATGGTATATTTGTTATAGACAAACTGTGGTTTGCACAGAAGTCCAACAACAAAACACCGCTCAGGTTCAGATCCGGGAGGCCATTCCTCCCAATCACGCCCCACTAGGTCCAGCTGTTGTTGCCCACATGAGCATTGTAGTCTCCCAGTAGGCCAACAGAGTCCCCAGGCAGAGCACCCTCCAGCACCCCACCCAGGGACTCCAAGAAGACTGGGTATTCTGATCCGCCACTCAGCGCATAAGCACAGATGACATTCAGGACCCATTCCCAGACCTGAAGGTGCAGGGAACAAACCCTCTCATCCACTGGGAGAAACCCCAACATACAGGCAGCAAGCCGAGGGGATACCAAGATACCCACCCCAGCCCGCCGCCTCTCACCAGGGGCAATTCCAGACTGAGACAGAGTCCAGCCCCTCTCCAGGAGACTGGTTCCAGACATTCTATGTCCCAATTGCCAGTCTTGGTAGCCGGGGACCAAGTGCAGGTGGTGGGCCTGCTGGAAGTTGGGCCCGTGTCCGTTTTTTAGGCTGCGCCTGGCCGGGCCCCATGAACTAAGGCCCGGCCACCAGACGCTCGCCCTTGGGCACCCTCTCCAGGCCTGACTCCAGGGCGGGGCCCAGATAATCCTATCACGGGCAGGGTGAACTGTTCCCTTGGTGCTCTACTCATAGGTGTCTTCTGAATCACTTTTTGTCTGGTCCCTCACCCAGGACCAATTTGCCATGGGAAACCCTACCAGGGGCAGAAGCCCCCCTGACAACATAGCCCCTGGGATCCCTGGGACACACAAACCCCTCCACCACGTTAAGGTAGTGATTCGCAGAGGGGGGCTGTAGCCTGTTGGTTTATATTGTTATAGGGTGATTATGAGACAGTGTTCAGATCATTTTACAAAGTAACATGAAAGTAACGTAATGGGTAGTATAATGAATGTCATTCTCCTGGGTGTAATTAAGTAACGTACTGCATTACTATTAAGAAAAGTGTTCTGTGTATTATGTGCAGTCACTTTTTTACTTTGACTCCAACAGTGATCACAACAAAGAGGGGAAACACCTACAAATGCACCAATATTTGGCCATGCAGTAATTAAGTTGCACGATTGTAATGTCTTTGATATGCTGCTTAGAGATGGTGGAGACAATGAGTCTATGAGAGTCTATAAACCATATCATGGAATCGGAATCCCTAGTGCTAGAACATGCTGTCGAATGTGTAGCAGACATGACCTAAAGTGGTGTCCACTGAAATACGTTGTAAAACTTCTGGGTAAAACACATATGCTGAATTTGATTATCCAAGCTGATCTAAGTGTAATGTAAAGTAAAAATAAAAGGAGAAGCTTCACCCAGAAAAATGCACACACACACGAAGAGCACTTTTATATATGGCATGTACGACAGATTTTATTATTATAAGTGTCCTGGGTGGATATAGGACACGCTGTCAGTAGTCACCAACAACCTGCTGGCATGATTGTGACTGGATATTTTACCACTCTTCTTGGTAGGCTTGATTGACAATCGTTCATTTGAATTGGTTGGTTTTCTGGCACGGAGCTAGGTTTTAAGCGTAGTCTACAAATTTACAGTAGGGTTGAGGTCAGGACTTTGGCAACGCTACGCCAGCATTATGTATCCCAAACCAGTTGTAATGTGTGTTTGGCATCACTGTTCTGCTGGAACTCCCAGTTGTGTCCAGGTTTCAAGCTGCTGATTTAAGGTGAAGTTAGGAATTTAGAGTTAGTCCTCCTTCTACTTCTTCATTATTCCATCTATTTTGTGCAGTGTACCAGTGCCACTGGCAGCAAACAGATTCCCAATCATGATGCTACCGCCTCCATGCTTGACAGTTTGAAAGCCTCAACTTTACCCTGTTGTTATGGTTAAACAGCTTAACCTTTGTCAGCTGACCATAAAGCCTTTCTCCAGAAGGTTTTTGTTCACGCTGACAGCCACAAGTCTCAGTCGAGCTTGAAGATGTTTTTGGATTAGGGGCTTTTTTCTTGATCACCACCCTTTCAGTCCACACCAATGTAAACTTAGTAGACTGTGGACAGACACTGGTGTTTCAGCAGTTTCTGGGTCAAAACAGCCACACCTCAACTTCAATCACTGCCCACCTTGAGACAATAGAAGAAGAATAGAAGACTGCTGCTTCACGAGTCTGGGCAGGACCACAAACACAATGTCAGTGCTTGTCCTAGGTGCATCTGTGTGCCCGCCTGTTGTCCTGATGCTCACAGCACTGCATTAGTTTTGGGTCCATTCTTTAGGAAAGGTAAAATTGTGGTGATGCAGCAACAGATTGAATCATTTCTCCTAATGTCTCTGTATCAGGTATCAGCAGGCTGCAGAGGTGGGAGAGAGCAAAGCTTCATGGTCTGAAGCCACCTGAGGAGATCAGAGAGCTGCTGCTGCAAACCCACACCGACCCAGAGTATCACCTGAGGTAACACACACACACACACACTTGTTGTACCCACAGAATATTTGAAAAGACCACAGCACGATGAGACATAAATGTTACTGAAGGATGAGTGACAGCCCAGCTGTTTGGCAGAGCTTGACTGCATAAAGCTGATTTGTGTGAAAAGGGTTCAACTATCAGGTTTGTGCGCTCCACAACAATAACACTACCACGTACACAGACACATCACCTCCTAAGAGACACAAACATAGTGTGCAAATAAAGGCTTTGTAAAAACCGAAGTCACATTGCTTCTTTTGTTAAAAAAGCCTCCCTTATTTGTCTCTGAGATTTAGATAAGTGTGTTTTTCCTTAAAGAGTTTTACTTTTTTTTACCCCCCAGCCTGTTCATGAAGAACGAGGCAACGTAGGATCTGTAGATACACGTGTATCTACTAAAGATCTTGGATGAGTTCAAATCTCCCCAACTTCAAAGTCACTTTCAGCAGTTTTTTGACAATCATCTAGGATTTTCACATTCATGCCATAGATGTATCTGCTAGGAGGCTGGAAGGCAGCACTGGCTGCTGCCAGCATTTTTCACAACATGATATTAATGGAGTAGAATAAAAAAAAGCTTTATTTTGAAGATGTTACATAAAACAAGTTGGACACTGTTAAGTGTAATTTCAGTTTTTGCTCCCTCGCTGAGTAACGATTGTGTTCTCTGTCTTTCAGCTTGTGGAGTGGATATCCTCTGTGAGGAGGACATAAACAGACTGCAGTCAAACCAGGGTTATTTATACATCAGTGGGAAAGAGGAAGATACAAACCAGTACAACAGCATCCATGTTCCAGCTTGTACTATTTTTAATAAACACATTGTACCTAAACACTGACTTATTCTTATCTTATTATGCAAGTTTAATGAAGGGAACACTTTTGGTTGGAATAAATAGTGAAGGAGACATGAAGGACAAACCGTTGTAAAATGAATGACCTCTGCTTCTAACGTGTGCTCTGTAATCTGACACCTGTTTCCTTCAGTATTTTATAACTGCTGGATTTTTAATGCCTGCTCTGGAGAAGAGAAGAGTAGAGTAGGGCTAATGGAGCATCTGCGATATGCATGCGCTCTGTTAGCCCGCCTTCCGTGGCACCTGATTGGCTTGCTGTTTATTTACCCATTCGGTGCTAATTGGCTGTCGCTGGAAGAGTTGAGCGACAGGGGCATTCAGGTTGTAAACCAGGGCTCACCAGCCTGTGTGAAAGTGAGAGCTACTTCTTGGGTACTGATTAATGTGAAGGGCTACCAGTTTGACACACAACTCTGAAATAGCAAATTTCCTCAATTTAACTTTAATTATATGTTATCATTAATACTTAATGATATTCATCTATGTAAAGACACTGATTATGGCAACTGTTTCCATGGAGACCAGCTAGCGCTGATGTAATATTTAATAATAAACATTTTTTTTATATATTATCTCTAACAAATTGATACCAATGCAATTGTGATTTTAAAAAAATAGCAACAAAAAATAAAAATAGATGCAGCTTACTGGTAAGTTGTTATAGTGAGCTATTTTTAGAACAGGCCCACGGAGGCTACTCATATG
>VURO01046291.1:0-13085 GCA_015108175.1 Pelvicachromis taeniatus | reverse complement strand
AGCCAAACCCATTTACTCAGGAACAAATAACATACTAAAAAAAGCCAAACAATAACATTTTTAAGTTATCTAAGTGACTTATATATCATGTTTAACCTGAGTAGTGAAAGACGGCGGTGGGTTTGAAAACGTTTTGCCGGGAGTCCGGTGTTCTCACCGGCTATACTGAGCCTTGAACCCCGGCTAGCTATGGAGCTGGTGGGTAACAGACGAAAACGTCGGAGCGCTTTTGAAAATATGTGGGGTCTTGATAAACTGAGCAGATATTTGAGGTTTACACAGCTACATTCTCGCCTGAAAATATGTTAAACGTTTATTTTGTGACCCAGAAAGAATAATAAGAGTAATATTAAAACTAACTAGCCACAGCTATTGTTGAAGCAGGGCCGCGCTATGAATTCTGGGACACAGCTTCTTCTTCAGGGTTTAACGGCAGCTGGCATCCTTGTACATGCAGTGCTGCCATCTTCTGTTTCAGTCTGTTATTACACTCTATTAAATTAGTCGTCGACGATCGTGACTAGTCGACTAATCGTGGCAGCCCTACAGTGTAGTTGTTTCCTATTAAACCATTCTGGCCTGCTCTTCTAAAAATGTTTTCTTTACCAAAGATTTTATATGCTTGTGAAAGTCAGATGATGACAAATAAATACTGATTAGAGGACAGTCAGATTTTTGTAGATTAACTTGGGAGAAATGTTAAGAATCGCACATCCACTCATATTTTCAACCTAATTTACTTCAGTCACCACTGCGATAACTATTTGAGTCCATTATAAATCAGAGCTGCAATATCTGATATTTCTGGCCTCATCTGGGCAGCGGAAACAAGTTGCAAACACTAACAAATCTGCACTTTGTAAAGATGATGCAGTGAACCTGATAGTGAACATTTCTGGCATATGTGTCCAGATGTTGTGGGACAATGTTATGACTGATTTGAAGCCATATTTCTGTCCTTCTGAGTGAAACAGCAAAGCTTAAAAAAAAGCTGAGCCAGGGTTCACGTTACCCTGTACAAGTAAAAACTTTTACGTGAGCATGAAGCAAACTTTCTCAATCCCAGGGCAAGCTATGAAAAAAAAATGTGATTTATAATTCCACTTGTCTGAGCCCACTGCGACCCAGGTGTGCTACACTCCCTCCATCTCATCACTCTGTAATAGGAGTTGGGTGGTGGTGGTGGTGGTCGTGGCCTATCATCCTCATGCAGCACTCACACCCAAAGATGAGAAATGGTCAGAAATGATCAGTGAGAAACAATACACCAGGGGCTGAGAGCTGGAGATAGCCAGACAATAGTTTGATGGTGTGAAAAATCAATCAGCATGTCGGTGAGAGAAGAGCAATTTGTGATGTGGAAAGGAGCCAAAAATGTTAATAAACTGGCGGTGAGGGGGAAGCGCCGGCTTTTTAACCTTTAATTAATCAAACTTTATCAGTCCCAATACACATGTCCAAATCATGTCTTCTTCTTTTACTTTAGACATTAAAATCTCACTCCACACATCACTCATCAGCTTTACTCGAACAACTGCAGATCAAGTGACTCGCTGCAGGGCAACTCAGGGCAGTTCACGTGGACAGACAACACTGAACGACGGAGAAGGAAGTGCACGTTTGATTTATAATGTCCCTGCAGAGATTGGGCCTTTCTGTAACCTGCTACCTTAAAGGGGTCAGTACGCTTTGTGTCAGGGTAAAGACCTTAAAGTACCAAATGTCAGCAAATATGTCAAATGTGTTCTTGCCACAGCAGATTACAAAGAAATAGTCATTGATTAATCAATTTTCTTCCTCTTATCCTATTGAGGATGATGGGGTAAGTGCAGCCTATCCCAGCGGTCAGGTGAGAGCATCCAGTCCATCACACATGAAACTGCCACACTTTGCCAATTATAAATCTTATGTTATGAATCCAGTTTTAAGATATTTGAACATGTAGAACTGACAGTTTTCAGGTTCAGTCATATCCTTTAAGAGTATAAGTGACCTAAGCTGCTAAGACCGACCTGAAATGATCAGGGAAAACGAGCTTTTACTGCAGCTGATGTAGATCAAGATGATAAAGTAAAGTCTGAAAATGGCATGGAAACACACGAAGTGCAAACAAGGCTGGAACACAGAATGACAAGAAGATCGAGGATTTAAATATGCACAGGGAAAGTGGAAAAAAGGGTAAGAAGCCACAGCTGAACTCAATCTAAATAATAAGACATGAGGCACCTTTAGTAAAACTAAGGTGAAGCAAAGAGACTGACAAAGTAAAACAGGAAGTAGCTAACCAGACACAGAGACAAGCCACTGACACTCAACTGAACAGTGAGGAACACGGGGAGGCTGCACTGACCTAAATCACAAAAGGACCAAATATACTAGTAGAACTCAAAGTCTACTTAACCTATAATGATCATTTTAAACAGACTTTAATGCTAAAATAATCAGAATAATAAGGAAAAGCAAATGAAAACTCAAAAAATAGCAATAATCATAAAAATATGCCAACGAAATGGGTAAAAATCAGGGCCAGAAGAGCTTATATCATAATCAAGTGTTTAAAAATAAAAATAAAATAAAAACATACACCCTAGTCATTGTTTGAACATGTTTTCATTGATCCTCATTTAGCTACAAAGCCCTTACATTTGGTGTATTAAAAAGGATAATGTGGTAGTTTAACCGTTGAAACGAAACCCGGGAGTGCTCTTTGGTGAGCCCTGGCATCGAGCATTCAGTGAACCAAAGCCTGACTTCTCAGACACTGGCGACGTCGGACCATAAAAACAGCACCAGAACATTAATGCACACATATCCACTGATCGTGACCAAATGCGCTCACTTAACTGTGATTTCTGTTGTTTTAAAGTCACCATCCAGCCTCAGTGTTACACTAAATATCACTGGAGACACGTGAGCTTTAAACTCACCTTTCAGGGAAACACTTAAAGTTAATTTTATGCTCCGTATCGTCACAACTGGAGTTGCCAGTTAACTCAGAGTAGTGTCACAGTATTGCCCTCAAATGTTCTGCCGCCCCTTTTCTCTTTCATCTAAGTTTTTGTGCTTTTATATATAAAATCTTTTCCATGAGAACTTCACCGGTTTAAGAAGCCCTCGCGTGCTGACACAGCAGATCCGGATGTCCTTTTGAAACGAGAACCTGCGGCTGTGAAGTGAGAGCATACCTCTAACGCACAGCAGGGACATCGCAGCGGGGTTCTGTGACAGCAACAGTTCCTCCGACCAGCCTTCAGTGAGTTTGCAGCCCAGTTGCCAGTTGCCTGTTGTAGTTGCCTGTTGCACAGAAGTCATTCAGACTGCTCCTAAATGTCGCTCAGTCTCCGCTTCATCGCGCCGCGCGCTGAGGAAAGGGACAGATGTCGGGCAGGTGGACAATCCAGGAGGTCCTTAGGGTTTAAAGGGATGACTGTCACTGGCAGAAAACGAGCGCCTACCGGCTGAAATCCGGCAGAGCGGGGCGGCACTTATGCTGCGTTCAAATGTCGCAGGCAAGGTAGGAATCTGGACTATCAGCTCCAGCAAACAATTGTCCTCATGTGGTTCACAACACTTTACGTCACATTTGAAACGTTGAATTTAGCTTGCCAGGCCCCAAATCTTATTTTCCCGTTTCCTGTTTGACTGACAAAACGGAAAAAACAAACAAACAAACAAACAGGTCATAAAGTGATGCCAAAAGAAAACTTGGTAACACTTTATAATATGGCCGTGACTAAACACGTAATTCCGTTCTAATTCAATGTATTTAAAATGACAAAGTATTTATGTTTACCTACTAATACGTAAGGGTAGGTACGCTAAAATAAGGGGTTAACAAGTCAATGTTTTACCAGAAACAACGAAATAATGATATATTTAAGTAAAGTCAAATAAGAAAAGAAGTCTGTAAGTGCTTTAAGTGATGCATAAATAACTTTTGGCAGTGCAGAAGTAATTTTAACCTCCTAGGACCTGGCATTCACATATGTGGACATATATTTGTGTGGACATCACATATGTGGACATCACATTTTGGGTTGTTTAAACCAAAATACAGCATTTTGCTCTACGAGGACCTGATATCCTCTTACGAGGACATTATACTGCCACTGTTCAAATTCCAAAAGAATGTCCTTATATGTGGATCTCATTTTTCTCAGAAACAAAAATCACATAAAAAAAAATAAATCTGGTAATTCTTTGTTTTTACATTGATCAGGTCCCAGGAGGTCTTAGGAGGTTAAATATTGCATGATGTTAAAAGGCAAGATATATTTTCACTCAGTAATATGGTGTTTATGATATAAGACGGGGAGACATTGTTTTTTCTTTTCTTTTTTCTTCAAAATTACCATACCGTATAATTTCCTTGTTTCCTATAAAAACCTGACTTGTTACCTGCTATTCTAGTGTGCCTACCTTTAGGTATTAGTAGGTAAATACAATTGCATTGTAATCTAAAATAAAATACATTACAGGGAAGTTACGCCCTATGCCACTTATTACAAAGTGTTACTGAAAACTTTGAGAGGCTGACAGCGTCACAGAAACATGAATCAGTGGCTCTCCTTCAACGAAACATGCTCAGATTCACACTTGAACATGGACACTTGCTACTATTCACTGAACCACACAGCTCGTTGAAAAGGCCAAGTTTGTGTCCTCCTCGCAGTAAAGTGTTTTTGCTACTGTGAAAAACAAATCTTTGTATGCAGTTGGAAAAACAATAAAAAGTATTGTTTAGAAAAATCAAAACGAAGCATGGAGGGCTTTTGAATGGTGATGTTGTTCTCCGTCGTGATTTAAAAATAGCACTTTTTAAACCAATAGCTTCAGAACGTAACAAAAAAGACAGAAATTTATGTGATCACTACATAAGCATAAACATTTGCCAGTAAAGGCATCACCAGGAATCACTAGGAGGACTGAGTATTCATCAAGTGGTCAAATCAAATTAGCAAGAAACAGAGTGGAGCGAGTGAGGATGTGCAGAGCGTTAGGCTGTCTTTGTTAACGAGAGGCTTCTAAATGCAGTTCAAAGCATTTGCTGAGCTGTGGATGTCGGCATCCTGCCAAAGCGCCCAGTATGAAATCACTGACAAACGCCTTTTCAGCTGTCATTCAGTTAGTTTACGAAATAAGACGAGTGTACTCTAAATCACTTACATCTGGAGTCAGTTCCAGGTGCATTAAAGCTTGTGCATTTTTTCTCATTTGGAAAGACTTACAGACATCTTTGAATCATGCACACACCACCGTAGTACAAAACACATTTTGGATCTCTTCAACTATAAGATTTAATTAATCTCCAAGATATCATCCACGATTGCACAGCTGAAATGAGTCACTCATTCTAAAAGACTGAAAATCACAATGCTATCACAACAAAGCATCAACGAGCTACAATCATGTTACCTGAACTCTCCCCACTGAATGCTTGCAGTCTGGGCTCAGCACACAGGTGTGCAGGAGCTATTGGGCTGATGGCTGGCTGCACAGGGCCGAGGCTTTTAAAGAAGTGACGTGGTCTTGGTTGCAAAAATGCATTCATGGGAAAAATTGGTTGGTATGTTATAGACTAATCCGTTTTCCCCCCATTTCTCATACCGCAAGTCTTCACCAGTCTTCCTCCAGATACGTTTTAGGAATTGAGACATCCTTCAGTAGGGTGTACTGAGATTGATTGCCAGGTCACAGATACGAGAAAGTAGGACAGAGGAGATGAGAAGGCACAACTTAGAGAACAGGCTTAAGACTAGTAGCTGGGTACCTGTACCTACAGACCAGACACTGAGGCTTGGATCGGTACTCGGGGATGAGACTGTCAGGATTTGCAGAACTGCAGCAAAAAGTCAGTCTTTTTATTTGGGTTGATGCAGCCTCTAATACAAAGTCCAAAAGGAGAGCAAGAAAAGCACAGAAATCCCTGTGACAAAGACGGAGGGGAAGACTGGACTATTTATACACAAGGGAAGCGGAATCAGCTGAAGGAGAGAGACACAGGCGTAGACAATCAAGACGGTCATCAAGGGGAAGTAAAACGCAAAGCAGCTCACAAGAAACTACCGTCAGCGTAAAGCAGGAAATAACCCAATAGATACCTACTCAACACAGAGACATGGACACACACTGAACCATACTGAAGGGAGGGGGCTGGAAGGAAAGACAGAAACCCAAAAGCAACAACATTAACATCATTAGAGGAAACGTAACTTAAAGCTCAGTGTTAATAATAAAGGGAACAAACTCTGAAAATATAATAAACACAAAACTCCTTAAACCTCATGTACAGGAATATTCAGAGAATCAAAACATAAATTCAAGATAAACAACATATTAACTGTCTTTAAGCATAAAAGCAGGAATTAGGATGCAAGAGATGTACAGAGATGTAGACTTTTACTCTGGCAAACACTTCCTAAGCCAACAATCCGAAGGCAGTCACTCAAATGCCCCATGGAGTCAACGTTTCACACAGTTAATGGCATTAGTGCTATAAAGATATGAAGCTTATGAATAAGTTCAGTAGGGAAGAGCTGTAATCATTCATCTGCCTGCTTTCCTGGAAGTTCCACTGCTGTTTGTTCTTTACCCCACGCTGTCCATCTCAATACAGACATCGTAAGTCCAATCATCTTCCTACCCACCTTCTTTAAGCCAATCAGCCTCCACTTTGCATGGTTTAAATCTCTGTCATTCTCCCTTTCAGACTCATTCATGCAACCCACCTCCACCTTACAGGAGCTCCATCCAAGCCTCAGCCTTCATCTTCAGCAGCATCTAGACACCAGGGGTGTCCAGTCCTGAATCCTGTCACAGCCGAGATTGCATTCTGCCATGATGGCTCATCAGAATCTAATCGCCAAATACATTCATTTCTATATCTCAGTAAATCACGTCCACTTATTCCAAGTGAGGTCTCCTTATTGTACTGCCTCAACTCTTCCCTGAGAGGTTAATGGCTTTCCTTTCAAATCCGTTCTTCCTGGACAAAGTTTCTGAACAAAGCAAAATACAAACAATTCAAAAAAATAATGAAACTTCTGCTTTCTGGACTGAGGCACAGTCATTCTGGATATAAATTAAGTTCAGAATAAAATAAGAGATGTTAGAAATGACATAGTGTTTACAATTTAGCACTTTTATTCATGTTACATATGCAAACATGTCCATTTTTTCCATAATCATCTTATATAATTCACCGTACTATTTATTCTGTTCGCATATATATCACATGATTTTCTCCAGGAGGGATTGGATGGGCATCATTGTGATCTTCACCGTCTCCATTTACAACACAACAGGGAAAAAAGGGGATACAAGAGCCAAAGTTCCTCTGGAGACGAGCATTAAGTTGAAAACCTCATTAGAAACTTGACTATTCACAATTTTTCAAACTGGCAGAATTTGAACCAGTGGATACACTTTAGAGGTTTTACTTTAGGTCTTCAATGCTTTTGGCTGCAAGTGAGTCAAATTTATAACTACAAAAATTCTTCAGAGGCTAAAGTTAAAGGTCAAAGTAAAATACAATGTCATGCTGCATTTAGCATTATATTTAATTATCACGTGCTCCACTTCATGTCTTGCTTTTATTTTCTTGTGTTGGCCTTAAAATTGGGTTTGCCTGAACAAAATTGTGAATACTGCTTACAAGAAGGGAGGGGGGCTCCACTTAACGAGGTCACGTCTCTACTTTGCTACTCCTGTAGTTAGTCTTCAGAGGCCACCCACTGACCTTGGGGCTCAAGCAGTCGTCTGTTGACTGGTGCCAACCTAGTCACTATCAGTTTGTTTGAAAATGAAGCCCAAGCCAAGTTTCACAGCAGGAATCCCAAGCTTCTGTGAGAACTTCAGTTTCTCCATTTTCTGTGTTCTACCCGCTCCCAGTTTAGCTTGTTTCAGGAAGATAAGCTAAAGAGCCACACCAGTCCAAAAGTATTTAGAGTTGGGAGTACAATAAGTCCCCTTTAAATACCCTCAACTGTGGGAGGAAACCTGAGGACCCGGAGAAAACCCATGCAAACACAGGGAGAACACAAACTCCACACAGAAAGACCCCGGTCTGATGGTGGAATTGAACTTGGGACCTTCTTGCTGTGAGGCAGCAGTGCTAACCACCGTGCTGCCCAACAGTGATTCACGCAAGGCAGATATTTCAGGTGGTGACTAGCCCATTAATAGAAATAAACTCTGCAACAAAACTCACCAAGCTGATTTTAGGTCTCTTGATTTTAATTAGAAGTCAGGGAGGCACAAAGGTAAATCTGCAAAGTTTGACTATTCATGCTCAAACTCAAGCAGCATTACAGGTTTGCTCGCTTTGTTGCAAAACTCGAAACACTTCTAGGAATCGACATGTGGGTGACAAAAGAAGAGGCCAACCTTTTGTTAGGTGGTTGACCAACATGTGAGAACAAAACTGCTTCAGTGGCCTTTAGAAGGGACTCATTTACTTTCAGCACTTTGGTGGTGGTCACCATTTAAACCAGTGGATCTGCACCAACCCTACTGGAGCATATACACGTCTGTAGTACGTGTAAGCTAGTAAACCAAATCAGCAATAAGGATTTCAGCACATCGTAGAAGTTCTCAAGTCCAGGACTGAACTATAGAGATTTCGTTCACAGCAAGTAACAAATACAAGCATTTATTATTTATTTTTTTTATTTTTTTATGAAGATCATTTTCTTTGGGTCCAAGTAGTTAAAGACGCATTTTCTGACACATCTGAAATGAGAAAGATAATTAGAGGTGTTGACCTTGTAGATTACAAAATAAATGCCATTCTTACCTTGAGCGTCCTCCTGTGTTCCAATTAAGCCTCTTTCCAAACTCGATTATTGTCTTTGGGAAAAGCGCTGTCCCTACGATAAGTTCTGCTTTGAGGCCGAGTTTGAAGGATATCCTGGGAGCCCTGCCTCTGGGTCTGAATCTGACGCCTGCGCTGAGAGCCCTGCCTCTGGGTGCGTGTTGGGAACTTGTCCTGGGAACTCTGTGCTTGCCTCCAAGTCTGAGGCCTTCTCTGGGTGCCCTGCCCTTGAGGCAAAGTATTGCTCTGGAAGCCCTGGTCCTGGAAGTCAGCCTGGTATTGGTGGGCAGGAACCAGGGGTTGAGTACTCTGCCCTTTAGGCAAAGTACTGCTCTGGAAGCCCTGATCCTGGAAGTCGACTTGGTATTGGTGGGCAGGAACCAGGGGTTGAGGCCAAACCTGATAGCTGGAAACCCAGGATGGCGACAAAGCCTGGTAGTTGGGAACCCATTGTTGTGACCAAGGCTTGTAGTTGGGAATCTGGTAATGTGTCCAAGGCTTGTAGCCGAGCATCTGATAATGTGACTGAGGCTTGTAGCTGGGAACCTCAGAACGCACCCAGGACTGGTAACCGGGAATCTGGAAGTGTGACCAGGGCCGGTAGCTGGGAAGCCGGAACTGAAGGTTGGACTGGTAACTTGAGGTGTGCTGAGGTTTGACCACATCAGTAGTTTCAGAGACGGGATACAAAGCTGAAAACAGAAAATTTCAGATCGACACCACAAGTGAAATACTTTTGCTTAAGATGTAGTTAGAGTCACGATGCTGTAGTCTTACATTTCATATTTGCTTGAAGCTCCCCTACAAAGAGTAGCCATGGCAGCACCGCACTAGAAAAGAAGACAGGTTTCAGTAACCCTGCACCACGTCAAATGGACATAGTCATTATATGAGGGAACAAAACAGTACCATAAAAACTTCATAGCTTCAATCAGTGATGTGACCTGAACGCATGCAGAAAGGCCTCTGGACCCAAAAAAACAAAAAGTCTGCTTTCCTCCTTCAGTGGTGCAGTGGCAGGAAGGGTCCAGTGCACATAATTTATCTTCTTCTGACAGCCAGTCAAAGCGCTTGCCCTCCACCTGATTGACTGGAAACAGGTGGATTGATTGCACCTGGACCAGATTCATCATGATTCACAGGTGTCGTGGGACTTCTTTGTGAAACACTTTGAACAATATCAAAGCCACAATCTTATTTGAAAATGATTCCATAAAGCAAACCAGACATCCTGGTTACAATCTGGTAGCTTTGCATTCACTGCTTGAGTTATTTTATAATTAAATGCTTAGTGGTCATTACGGCAGTCGGTTTGAATCACATAATGGTTATCTAACGATTCATGTTTGAAATGAATGGAGACCAGATTATAACGAGTTTAATGAAAGTTCAAGTTTTATTATTGTTAGGTAACAAAGGCACATCACTACTGGCAATGAAATTACTGGACTCAGAGTCGATGCAATGTTGCACGTAGAGAAGCAAATTAAAAAGAAAAAATATATACAAAAATTAAACTAAACAAAAAGATGAATAGAAAATAAAGAAGACTGGCTTACTAAATGTACTATGCTGTCAAATGATAGGATCTAGTGACACATGGCCTAAAACTAGACCAAATACAATTAACTACACAAGTGTTCTGGGAGTTCTTTGGACTTCGTAGTACAGCTTACTTTGTTCACATCAGAGCTGATTTTGAGTTTTAACCTCCCAGGACCTGCGTCCACATATGTGGACATCACATTTTGGGTTGTTTAAACCAAAATACAACATTTTGCTCTACAAGAGCCTGATATCCTCTTACAAGGACATTATACTGCCACTGTTTGATCAAAATTGAAAAAGAATGTCCTCATTTGTCACTCTCATTTTTCTCAGAAACAAAATTGGGTAAAAAATAAAATCTGGTAATTCTTTGTTTTTACATTCATCAGGTCCCAATCAGCCCAAATATCAAAGAGAAATTAAAAATGCATGCCATGAACGAGTTCAGGTCTTAGGAGGTTAAATAACTGAAGCATGATTTAGCACCAACATAAGCCCTTGTGCTTGTAGTGACCATTGAAACAGAAACGCCTCTGGAGACTGGCAGATTTTATTCAATTAAGTTTTAATTTTTTGGCACCAAATCACAGCAACAGTCACCTCAAGATCAATAATAATAGAGAGGAAAAACCCCCATGCATTTGACATATGAGATACAGAAATTTAACATTAGAGTACAAGTTTTTTGAAACAGTCATCTCAGTAAATACTTTCTAGAAAACAGTTCTTTAATCTGTTTTGTATGTGCTATTTGGGGAAAACTAGCTTCTTTACGGAAAAAAAATTAAATAAAACTTAGTCCCTGCAGTATTTGTCTTTTAGCCCCAACATGTCCATGTCAGTCTCAAGTTATATGTCAGCTGGTGGTGCCACCTAATGGTCATGCAGCAACAATGTATGCTGGATAGAAGCAGTTGACCGATTAAATATGCTGTGAATAAATGAGTTGAAAAACATGGAACGCCTCTGCTTGGAGGGATCACCAAACAATTAGTCACATGCCTGCAGTCTCCACATCTCAAACCAGTTTAAGATCATCCTCCAAAACCAGGATTGAGGGACAAACAGCATTTACTCCGTCATGGGAATTATCAGACACATGCACATTTTGAAGCTTATAATGAACAATCTTATTTCTACCACTGGCTGCTGGTTGTTGAACAAGAAAATGATGTTTAAGATTATGAGTACATTGCATGCAGCAGTTTTCCACGAAGGCCTGCGTTTCTCTGCAGTTACTCAGTGAATTTAGATGTGCACCTGACACTCATTTGTCTCAGGTGCACATCAAAAATTGGACTTTATCCAGTAGCCAGACTGAATAGTGCTCTGGAAGTTAACAGTCAAGAAATAGGCATGCAAAAACAGTAATCAAGATTACATTTGTTCACTCACATGCTGAAAAATGTAAACTTTTAGCTCAATATGGAGACGCAATCTAAAAAGTCTACTTTGGTACAGTTTCCACACAGTAGCACCACCTGTAACGTCTAATTTTCCAATATTGATGTGCAGTTCTGTTTCTTTGCCTAAAGCAGGATCGTGTCTCAGTTGAACTGGGTCACCTGCAGAATGCAGAGCAGGTCATTAAGCATCACTCATGCTTTCAGAGCAGATCTAATTTGCTTGCTGTAGATGCTGCACATGAATGGCTTCAGTTTGAGCTCAACATCTGAAACATAAGCACCACCTGCATGACTCGCTGTCACAACTCTGAACTAAAAATAAGCTAGGCCACACACACAGACTCCTCTAGACAGATTTATTTACAAGATCAGTTTAATTGCAGCCAAGCAGTTAATGATCATCTTCTGATGTTGTCCCTAGAATGAGAAAGATGATTAGTGGTGTTGATCTTATGCAGGTTCTAAAGAGAACAATCAAAAGACAGTAAACACCAACTAGTTTTACAGAGTATACCTCTTTGGTTAAGCCCTTTGCAAAATCTGATGGTTTGCGGCAGGTGCCCTGACCCAAGGCTGAAGATTAGGTCTGTGTTGGTAACGCATCATCTGAGGATGGATTTGATAGCTGCGTGCCTGTACTGGGAGTTGAGCCTGATAGTTAGAATGGGCCTGTGGATAGGCTTGATAACTATGAGGCTGTGTCTTGGCCTGCGCTTGATGACTGCGAGGCTTTAGATGGGCCTGGAATTGAGAACTGCTAGCATTCGGCTGGTCTTGGGGCTGGGCCAGAGAACTACGAGGTTGTGGCAGCGAATCAGCCTGATAGCTCTCAGCCTGAAAGCTGCGGGGCTGCGGCTGGGTCTGGATCTGGGCCTGGGGATGGCCCTGAAAGCTGCGGGGCTGCGGCTGGGTCTGGATCTGGGCCTGGGGATGGCCCTGAAAGCTGCGGGGCTGCGGCTGGGTCTGGATCTGGGCCTGGGGATGGGGATGGCCCTGAAAGCTGCGGGGCTGCGGCTGGGTCTGGGCCTGGGGATGCGAATGGCCCTGAAAGCTGCGGGGCTGCGGCTGGGACTGGATTTGGGGATGGCCCTGAAAGCTGCGGGGCTGCGGCTGGGACTGGATCTGGGGATGGCCCTGAAAGCTGCGGGGCTGCGGCTGGGACTGGATCTGGGGATGGCCCTGAAAGCTGCGGGGCTGCGGCTGGGACTGGATCTGGGACTGCGGCTGGTTCTGGCTCTGCAGCTGGGTCTCGGGATGGCTACGAGGCTGGGTCTGGGAATGGCCGTGAAAGGTACGAACCTGAGGCTGGGTCTGGATCT
>VURO01046288.1:0-10156 GCA_015108175.1 Pelvicachromis taeniatus | reverse complement strand
TGTCTTTTGAATTAAACAAAAGTCAAACATCTGGATATTTTCTTGGGCCATGTCCACACCAAAACATTTTTGTTTGAAAACGCATCATTTTCTCTCTGAGTTGTCCACACCGAGACGGAATTTTTGGTCAAGGAAAACTGAGCTTTTTGAAAACGCTCTCCAAAGTCAAGACACACCGTTTGCAAAAACGGAGGCTTTCGAAAACAATGACACATTTTAGTCATATGACTCTCAATTTTGACAGCCCTATTAAATTACTACAGTCGTGGCCAAAAGTTTTGGGAATGACACAAATATTAGTTTTCACACCGTTTTCTGCTGGACTGCGTTTATATCTTAGTTTCAGTTGTTTCAGCTGACCACTCTTCATAACATTCTGGAGAATATGCAAATTGCTATTATAAAGACTTCAGCAGCAACTTTTCCAATTTCCAATATTTGTGTCATTCCCAAAACTTTTGGCCACAACTGTATTTACGGAAGCCGAGAACAACCGTATCCGTTAATATTTTTATCTCGTTATCACGAGAAAACCGGACCACCGTTTTCTTGTGATAACGCGATAAATAACTCATTATCACGAGAAAACAAAACTGTTTTCTCGTGATAATGAGTCATAGTAAAGATAATTATGACAGCTGAGGTGCAATTAGCTGTGTGGCGGAGGTGTGGTCTTTGGTCTGCTGCTGTACCGAAGGTGCGTGGTGAACAGGTGTGCCTGACTAATGAACTGTGTGCCTGCTCTTTCAAAACAGTAACGGCCAGGCAGTCGGGAGGTGTGTGGCAACGAGGCAGGAGTGGCTGCGTCCTGAGCTGTAGCTGATATTGTGCAGAGCAGTCAAAGACTATGCGAATCTTGCCAGGCTTTTGAGGGTGATATACCCCATGGTGGGGAATATACTAAACAGCATATTTAGTATATTCCCCACCATGGGGGTTGGGGAATATACTAAATATATAGTAATTCTGTTTAGAGAATTACTTTCTCTGCGTCACCATATGCTATCATGTTCTCCATAAAAGTTGAGTAGTCTTTGGTCCCTTTTGAATCTACTTTCTGATACTCTGTAGCCTTTCGGTTCCATCTGTTATTTAATCAGTCATTTCTTGTGAAATGCTTGTCTCTTCCACTGATTTCTCTGTAAAGTCTGATTCAAGTGCCTTGATTACATCTGGAAATGTTACTTCCCTTTTTGTGTCTTGCAGATGTAATGAACAGCCAAAACATAGTTTTTCACCTTGAATGAATTTGACTCTCAGTGACTTGCTTCTCAGTGAACTTACAACACTTGTGTAAGCTGTGTCCTGCTCTTTTATAAAACAAACAAGAGCCCATGCTTCTTTCAGTAGAGTTAGCTGTGAGGATTTTTATGAGTATCTTGTCTCTTGTGAATGGGTGTAGGTTGAGGTTTTGTCTTTGGTTTGTCAAAGTCACTTTGTCTTCTGACTTGGTGTGATGTAATGGGATTACATGCAATACATGCCTCCCTTGACAGGAACGTTACAAAGTAACTGAAACTGGGAACCTTTTGTACTCCAACTGATACTCTGTAGCCTTTCGGTTCCATCTGTTATTTAATCAGTCTGATAGTTTAGCAGCAAGTCTTTGATTGTCAACACCATCATTGGGAACGTTCAGATTCTCATTATTAGTCATTGCAGATTGGTAGCTTTGTAAAAAACTCACAAACTGTCTTAACGCTGAACTATCCTTTCCTGTGACCTTTGGACAGGTGTGTAACTTGTCTCTAAAGGCCTTAGCAATGACAAAAGGCTCTCCATAACATTCATTTAGCAAATTCCATGCTGCCTCATATGACTCTTAAGAGCCAATCAGAAAAAAGCCATCTAAGGCTTCTTTAACACAGCCACCAACATACTGTAGAAAAAAACATCTTTTCTGCAGTGGGAGTGTTCTTTCTATCAGAGTTTGAAAAGATGTTTTCCAATGCTTAAACCTTTCAACTTAAGTTGATCTCCACTAAATGAGATTAGATTAGATTAGATAAAAGATTACATAAAACTTTATAAATCCCTCGGGTGGGTACCTCCAGGAAATTCAGTTTCCAGTAGCACAACACTGAAACAAATATATATATATTATAAAGCTTCCCACAAAACAGGACTTGATGACAGTCCCAGCAGGAAATTTTCAACACATTGATGTTTGTGTAGTGGATAAGATGTTTCATGATCTAAAGGACACATAGGTGATGGCAACTCACCCAGATGTGCCTTATGGCAAGAGTGTCAGAATCTGCAGGGAGTATGGAGAAATTACCACAGCTGATGACAAACCAGTAGAATGGTTAAAGGAATTCTGCAAGCTTGGAGAGAGGGCCACATGAGAGACCTAGATTCGACCTGGCGGGACCTGAAAGAAGAACAGTTGAGACGCTGGGTCATGCTTTACCTGACCAAAACCGCCAACTACTGGAAAAATACCATTACATCGCTGCAGTATATTCTAAAGAGCAAGAATCTGGCATGGGACATGTAATAAAAGTGTATGTAGGACCCAACCATGCTGTACATTCACACTAATGCCCCCTGCACTATTGGTTTGTCAAGTGTCAAGGTGAGTGCTGCGGCAAGCAGGATGAGGACCTAAATGGAGGACTCAAACACGAAGGGATAAGAAAGAGGCATCTTTATTTTTCTGTAAAAAACTCTTACACTAAAAACATGAAAGCAAACCTAAACTGGGAGGATTGAAATTAGGAACTAAGACACTGGAACTGGACATGCGCCCCTCCTGAATTCGCTACCTTATTGTGCTGGAGGAGTTTGTGTATTCCAGGGATACCAGGGGCTATGTTGTCTGGGGGCTTTTTGCCCTCTCGTAGGGTCTCCCATGGCAAATTGGTCCTGGGTGAGGGACCAAACAAAGAGCAATTCAGAAGACCCCTATGAGATGACGGAACAGTTTACCCTGCGCGGAATAGGGTTACCAGAGCCCCGTCCTGGAGCCAAGCCCGGGATGGGGCTTGGCCCGAGGGTAAGCGTCTGGTGGCCAAGCCCTGGTCCATGGGACCCGGCCGGGCACAGCCCGAAAAAGGGAAAAGGGCCCATCTTCTTGCAGGCCCACCGCCCGTAGGAGGCATCGTAGTGGTTGGGTGCATTGTGAGCCGGGTGGCGGCCAGGAGCGGAGGTCCTGGCAGACAGATCCCCGGCTACCAAGACTGGCAATTGGGACATGGAATGTCACTTCTCTGGTGGGGAATGAGCCCGAATTAGTGCGTGAGGTTGAGAGGTACCGGCTAGATATTGTCGGGCTCATCTCAATGCACATCTGGGCCCCCTGGCCTCGGTGGGTTCCAGTGGGCAGGGGTGTCTACTGGGGTCAGCAGGGGAGCTGGCCCCAGGCTTCCTTCCCTCCCCACCCATCCCCAACTGCCTCCCTCTTTCCGCTCCACCATACCCACCCACACATGTAGGGCCTTTGGGCGCAGGTGTGTCGCCAGGGTGCAGGTGAGGCATCCCCCCCCCTCTCCCCTTCTGATCACATGTGCATCAATTTTATCTATACAACCCAGACATCCACATTACTCAGACTCTCATAACACATACACATAGGACCTTGTGGGTGGGCACGCTATACGGCGTCCTGAGGACAGACCTAGGTTACCTAGGTCTGTATACTCAGCCTCACCTGTGGCGCTGGTACCCACCTCTCAATTTTAAATGCATGTAGACATTGAGGGTTCCTAGGGGGCTGTGCTTACACCCGCTCTGCCTGGTGGCACCATGCCCTCCCGTGTTTTAAATGCACTTTAGAAAAACACACAGCAACACTACATATGAGCGGGCGAAGGGAGGCATGGGGGTCTTCTCACACACCCGCTCTCTACCAGCCGTCGGGGCAGGGGGAATGGAGGTGGAGTTGGCCGTCCGGTTGGGGTCCAGGTTGCAAGGGGTTCCTGCCACTGCGGAGCCGGGGTCTGTGTGTGCCTGTTTGTGGGCCTCGGACTCCACCTCTCTAAGAACATCTCAGGCCCTCCAAGATATGGAGGCCTATCTCCCCTCACCACACTTTGTGCCAATGGCTGATGCCCTCGGACATTGGTGCATTGGTGGTTCTTGGTGCCCGGGGCCGGGTGCTCAGGTATGTGCCTGCTCACTCCCAGGGACTGCTTGGCGGGGCCTGGCACCTGTGGCTCGGTCAAGCCCCTCCAAGGTGGGGGCCATCGTGCCTCTGGCATCCGGGCCTGGGGCCCGGTCCACTCTGGCGCGGCTGGCTGCCGGTGGAGCCTGCGGGCACGTCACTGCAGCCCCCTCTGGCTTCTGCTCCGTGGCTGCTGGGTGAGCTCTCATCTGGGGCTCTATAGATTAAATTAGATTATCCACACTCATCCACACACGTGCACACACACAGGTGTACACGCGGTTATTCAGAGATTCAAAACTACAGCTTTCTTGGTTGCTGTCTGGGAGCACGTTGTGCGCTGTCAGTTCTGCGAGCTACACATAGTATTTAATGTGTACTGTAATGTTTATTGCTGTAGCCCCCATATTGCGTTGTTCTGCAATGCTTCTGCTTGTTCTCTTTTGCTTGTTTCTTTTGTTTTGTTCTTTGTTTCATATTTGTCTCAACAGGTGATCCAGTGGATTTTTTTTCTTTCTCCTTCTCTTATATGTCCTCTCTCGCTATCCCTTGTCCCCTCTGCTTTTCTTTCCCTACCAACCTCCTTCCCTTTCTTTCTTTCTTTCTTTCTTTCTTTTTTTCTTTCTTTCTTTCTTTCTTTCTTTCTTTCTTTCTTTCTTTCTCTCTTCTTTCCCATAATCATGTCTGTCCCATGTACAATAACTGAAAATAAAGTAAAAAAATAATAATAAAGGCCGATCAAATGGATCAAAACCATGATGGTCCATTTGATAAAATAAATCCGTTGAGGATCTGTCTTGGCCTTCAGATAATAATTCTGATCGCTAATGATCCAAAACGGGACAGGCAAAAATAAATAAATAAAAAGAAATAAAATGAAACGGGCGTCGATAAGAGACAGGCCACTATTAGAAGATATGCGGTATTAGCGTTATTTCCTAAATTTGTAAACTCTGTAACATTTTGTATTATTTAAATAGTTTAATCTGTTACTGTCTTGGAGCAACTGTAACCCACATACTTTCCTTAGGGATTAATAAAGTAATCTGATTCTTATTCTGAAATGAGTAAAATACTTTACTAATTCATATTTTATTGCCCAATTTGTCATTAAAATACAAAATATTTGACTACACTTAGTCAAACACAAATGCATATAGTCCACACAGAGAACTTCTTAATTTGTTGTCTCTTCTCTCCCTGGGTCTCTTGGTTCTAATTTAAGAGTTCAACGTTCATTTTTATCAGGTGGGAGTGAAAAATAAAATCCCGCCAGTGTCATGAAATCTGTTACAGGTAAGACAGGGAGGCAAAAATGCTTAAATGTGATGCACTTGAGCTAGTTAGAAAACTGTCTTTAATTTCAGAAATTACATCTAGACAGCATAGAAAGCTGTTAGAGAGCATATTTTTTTTAAGTAAAAAAGAATCAAGAAAAGTGACAAGACTGTTCACAGCCATATGGACTGTAAGTATAGAATAGAAATTAGACTCGCTTATTTAAAAAAACAAAAGAACATGATGTCATACATTCTGAACTGAGGGATTAGAGCATGACCTCCCAAACACAAATTCAGAGCAGTTCAAACATAGCAGCAGTGTTGTGTTGTGTGTGGTTATAAAAAGGGTGACATTGTGTGGACTGTAACTGGACTCCTGCAGGCTGCAGGATGAGATGCTCAGCACAAACACAACTATTCTTAGATATTTTGTTGCTGTTGTACAGACAGTCATCTGTTTTTCCATCAAGACGACAATATGTGGAAGGTCAAACGTGAGTGTCCCATTATTTTCACTGCATGGTTCTTTTTTTTCCATTCACTCTAATAATGTATTTACACAATAAAAAATTGTTTTGCCATACACTGCCTGACTAACATCTCTTATGTTGCTAACATTGAGAAGATGATGTAACAGATCATCTTCTCAAGTGGTATAAACAGTGTTTCTTTGTTCTAAACTTGAAGTCAGAATAACATCAAATGCTAATATGTTTACTACCAAGTATAGTTACAAACCCTGATATAAAGATTAATCAATATGTACAGTATATTGATTTATTAGAAAAAAATGCTAGCATTTTAAGTAGAAAGACAACACTAGTTGTCACTACCATATTATCGGTCCTTTCTGATCTTGTCTCTGGACTAATATATATATTTTTTATACTTATATGAAGATGTTTAAGAATGACTGTGTTTCTGTCTTTAGTACTGTTAATCTGTTTGATTAAAATGTTGATCTCTTAACTGTTTGGCTTCTGCTTCAGCTCCAGTTACATTTCCTAAGGAGATGAAATACCAGCCAATTTTAGAGGTAATCATATCAATGCACGAATAAGAATAAGTAGTGTGATGCATTGTAATTCAATAAAAAGCAATTGTGTCATCTACAGCTGCAGTCAAACATAGCAACAGAGTATATCAGAAAGATTATGGTTTTGATATTCTTGATGACTGATGGTTTTGCAGACGTGAACTAACAACAGACACTCAGCAACCTCACTGTTTTTACAAAGTGGAACAATTCTTAGCAGTTTTCCTGATTGATTTTAATTACTGTCAAAATCTATTCTCATAACATGAAAGCAGTGTAAAATCATAGCAAAAGGTTTATTTATTTAATTATTTGTAACTTTTAAGAACATGTTTTGTTAGCTAAATAAAAAAGGATGAAAATTTTCATTAAAATAAAATAAAATAATAATAAAATAAAGTAACAGAAAGATGAGAAATTTACATTTGTCATTCAGCATTGTGGCTGTGTTATTCTGTTAAGTAGTCCTAAATGAATCATCTGAGTATATCAGTATATATAAATGAGATAAGAGATAAGAGATACATTTTAAAAAGTAAAGGAGAACCACCCTTCAACCACATTATGTGTGTTAATGTTGCATACTTTGTCCACCATTTTGCCAACTTTCTTTTTGGCAAAACTCTTTTTGAATACTAGTGTTTGGAATACAAAGCACTTGAAAAATGTTAAAAATTTGGCTGCAATAATCTGTAATATGCAGAAACCTCTGCTGTCCTGGACATACATATATTAGGAGACTTGGCTGAAAAATATGATGTATTGTTCTGTGAACAGCAGTGACCTAAGAGATAACTCTTAGGTCACTAACATATTAATAATAATATATTAATGAAAAAAAATGTTGGTCACTTTATTCTCTCTTTTGTATTTGTCCTTTCTGTTAAGAATTTGATTCCCCCTGACCCCATGGGCCGATTTCACCTGAAGAGAGGTTTCCCTCAGGAGGAGTTTCCTGACCTGTGCAGGAACTTTACCTGGATGGGACGAATACTCACACTGGATCTGTACCGCCGACAGTTTAACCGCTGCACCCAGAGTGGAGTAATTTTCGATGATGTCATCCGTCCTGGCCTGGAGGAACCAGGTGATGTAGCAGTGATATCATTTGCGATTTTTCTTTCCATTATAATGATAGTCTCCTCTTGCCTTTTGTTTTGTATTTGCGTTCACATACACATGTATTTCAGTTTTGTCTCTGAGTGTCTGCTTTTGGGTCCTCACCACAAAGACATGATCTGCGTCCGAAAATCTTGACAGAGAGGCCTACACAGAATTGCAGCAACATGAAAATTAGTGAACAATAGGTAACTAATTTGACTATATTATTTACATATATATAAAAGAATTTGACATATGCATGAAAATCACCTTTAATGATCTTGTTTCTTAGCTGGTCATAACATATAATATAAACTTAGCACAAAAACTAAGAAAATTTGTGTTTGGTCAATTATTTTTTTGTTGTAATTATGGTTCCTGGAAATAAATCTTTTATTGTTGGAAAGCTTATTTCCCCTAAATGGCGTCATATTTGTAAAGAATATGCATTTGTGAGTTGAGCAGCAGAATTGAGTATGTGGGTTGTCCTCATAAAAATCTTGCCAAATCTCTGCCAGTGCCAAATGTGCAATCTTAATTTGCAGCCATCCATCCATCCATTTGCTTCCGCTTATCCTTTTCAGGGTTGCGGGGGGCGCTGGAGCCTATCCCAGCTGTCTTGTGGCGAGAGGCGGGGTACACCCTGGACAGGTCGCCAGTCTTAATTGATTGTTTTAAATTTATACAAATATTATAAAAATGTATAAATGAGATACTAGTACCCAGAGATACTAGCAATCAGGATTAGCAGTACACATGATCGTGGACCTTGCTATAGCAGTCGGTAGGTGTCTGCTCCAAGCATGCCACGTTTGACTGTTCTGAACAGGGCCCATGCCACAGGGCAACTTTAATCTTTAATTATTTGGATGAGTCCTAGTATCTTCTTCAAAATGACATCCAAGTTCCATATAATGGGGAATGTCAGATGGGCCACAAAGTAGTTAAGAAGACACCACAAGAAGATCATTTTCTCACCCTGTCAGCACTTACACTTTTACAAATTTGCAATTAATCAATCAATCTTTGCATTACCCAGGCAATTCGGAGCAAAGTGCACGCCGCCAATCTTCAGTCTCATAGGGCTGCCAGGAGGCCTGGCATGACTGTCAGCCCTGTTTGTACCGTTCTCTATAACATGTTCACTGGAACCATGTGGAGGAATGTTACATTCAGCAACTAGTCCAGATTTTGCCTACAGCAACTGAATCATAGGATCAAAGTGTTGAGAAGAAGCACAGAATTGTTACTATGTTTAACTGCTGCACCAACTGGGTAACAGCTTTTGTGGTAGGCAAAAAAAAAAAGGAATGCCACATTGGAGGCAGTTTCAATGCAAAGACATAGTGAGATGAGATTCTACAAACAGTTGCAATGCCATATCTCTACCTTCTACGTTCACGAAAGCACTTTTTAAAATATGATTTTCTTATTTAAGTGCTTTCTATCAAATATTACAACACAGCAATGATTACAATTATGAGAAGAGATCGAGTCAAATGCAAGTCCAATTTGTAAGGGCAGCTGCTTGATTACTCTATGGTCCCTGCTAGAATTTCCGATTGTGAACTTCTGGTATCTAACCTGCACTGCTCATGTCACAGGACACCTCACACCTTCAGGCATTCCAATTTATGCTGTCAAGTGCCCACGAAAGTAGTGTATTTCAAATTATACCTTTATAATCAATACAAGGCATCAGACTAGTTGTTCCTATTGTTTAATCATGTAGAATTATCATACAAGAAATAAAATAAACCTGAAATGTCAATACCTACATTTTAAAATATCAAATTAACAGTCACAAATATGGCTAATTGAAAATAATACATCTTAGAAACATTTTATAGATACATGGTAGTATGTATCTTATGTATGGAATATTTTTGAGTTGCATTTTTCATTTTTAAAACCTACAATGGGTGTTTTACTACAAGTACACTGTATATTTTAATGATACCTAGCCTACACAAACCACTTTAAATGCTCTACTCTAATCTTACTTGACTGACTTTAGCCCAACTGAATTGTTGTGAGGTGGACATCTCAGGGACACACATATTACTTCAAAATTTATACAGCTATTTAATTTTTTTATTTCATTACTTACCGTATTTTTCGCCCTATAAGACTCTCCTCCAGTTTTAAAGGAGGAAAATCTAAAAAAAAAAAGATTCGGAACCAAATACTGTAGAACACTTTCTCACACACACCATACACGCTGCCTACCCCCGTTTTATCGAGCATGCATTGGTGGTGATGTGTGGACTTGGTGGAGCCAAATAACCCGTCATGCATTTTGCGAGACCTGCCCAGTCACGTTCACCTGACCTGTGACATCATCGAGTACGCTGGTGTTCCAATTGCACAAATCGCGGGTATACTACAAGGATGTTATCTTTGGCTATTATACTTTTAGAAACAAGGACAATGATGCTTTCTTCTTTATAAATATGGTTTTATTTTTGGCAAAATTTCACATACACAAAAGCAAAGTCCTCGGCAGAAAACCTGAACTTCTTGTATTAAAAGTGGAACTTGCACAATATATAAGGTCAATCTCCTCATCAAAAAACACTGAGGCTCTCAAGACTGTTAACATCTGTGACCATCTGAAACTGCTAAATTGATTTT